>BJCO01001136.1:0-11071 GCA_018326465.1 Flaveria floridana
ATAGTGTTATTAATAGTAAACCTATATTATATTTTACACTCATCATTCTTAAATAATAAATCCATTAAGTGTATATACAACATATACCATACACACATATTATATTATATATATCCCTGCAGGAAACACAGACATACATATATGCAATCACATGCATATTATATACATACACACAAGCACATGCATAACATGCACACAAGCACACTCACGGCCATGTCATGTGCCCACTTAATGGGGAACCCCCCATGCGTCTACTCTGCCAGACCGACACACACCTAATTTAACACACACACACACCTCATACGACACATACACACCCAATCCATGTGCCCCACTAAAGTCCCATCATGCGCCCAACTTGAACTTCCCATGCACAAAACACACACCATGCGCCCAACCTTTTCCAAACCAGCCTCCATGCGCCTACCACCTCTAACACACATTCACGGTTGCATTCATACATATATACAATCGTAGACAACGACCAACACAAACCTCATCATCTCAGTTCTTTGATCAAACACACACACATATATACATATACATTGTAGAAACATATATATATATATAGATATATATATATATGTATGACAAAGAAAACACACGTAAATGCACACACCGTAGACCCGATTGTTGTGACTTCTTGGACCTGTACACATACGTACGTGATAACCGAAAACCGAATACTCAAAACCGTACATAACGAGCACAATCAAGAAGAGAGGAGAACCGTACCGCAAGTGGCTATTTTGGTTGTTTCTTGCGGTTACCAGGGGAAGGCCAATTGGCAGGCTCACGGTTGAGGAGAGGGAGGGTTATCAGTTGTGTGTCGGTCATCGGGTGTCACAAAGGGAGGCAGCGAGAGAGGGTAGAACAACCTGCGATGGAGAGGAGGGTATAGCGGCGGCGGCGTCGGAGATCGTCAGATTGAATCGTTGCAGTGGCTGTCGCGGTGAATGTTCATGGTAGAGCGGTTGCTGTCGATATATTGTGTGGGAGGGTTAGGGTCTTCAAATATGTAGTGGCATCATGGGTCGGTTGTGATTGTGTACGTATGTAAAGTTTATATCTTCAACTTAGTCCCTTATTTATCTATGATTTTATTATTAGTTAACTTTATAGTTTTAATTAGTTCATGTTAGGTTAGAGTTAGGTAATAACAATCGGTAATAATACATAATAATAATAATAATAATAATAATAATAATAATAATAATAATAATAATAATAATAATAATAATAATAGTTTTAATAATAACAATAATCATTTGCTTAGTTAGGGTTGAGTAATAATAATAAATAGTAATGATAATAACAATCACCTAGATTCATTACGACTGGGTTTAATAATATCAAGTGACAAACAAACGTTTAAAGAGTAGAACGAGGTTAATCTGAAAACTTGGGTTGTCACAAGAATAAAGAAATGCTGATGAAGCCAAGGCATCTACATTAGTTAATGAGGATATTCAACAACTAATGTGGCTAAAGACCTTTTGTAGTTAGACTAGTATTATGTATAGATGTAAGGGTAGTTCATTTTGTATAGGCTTTATGTCAACCTATAACTAGAATAGAATATCCATCATATGCAAGTTTTTTACTCACAAAGATCCCTAGTACTCAAGTTACGAGGTTCTGAGGTTGTCTTTTCACTGTTCTTGAAAACCCTAGAACCCATTGTAACTTTTTTGTTCCACAATCAATATACAAGCATTTATGAGTACATTTACAGCATTAAATGTTCTTTGATTCAGTATTTCCGCTACTTAATCACTAACTCAACACCATATTCGATCCTTGTTGACTCAACATCAATCGAGAATATCATTCTCGGACCCAGCTTGCTGCTTGGGCTTCTCTGTTTGTGGAGCTCCCTCAGTGTAGTTTAGCTTGGGTTGTGCTTAGCCACCATTAGTACTGGGTGCGTGTCTTGAAGGTGAAGTTCTCAAACTGTTGCTTCAAGAGGTCTTACTTGTTTTCTTTAGCTTCACTTGACCCCTCATACATTTGCTTCAGTGCATCACATAGCTGTTTAGTTGTTTTACACTTCTTGAAGCCTCTGGAGATGGCATTTGGAAGAGTAGTTTGGAGGGCAGTCATGGCTTTTTGATCTACATATATTCTTTTTCTTTCTTCTTCAGAGTAGTCAACCACTTCTTTTGGTATCATGCCACCTCCAGCAGAAGTTTAAGGTCCTGAGGTAACAGACTCCCAAATCATGCTGTCTTGTGACTTAATAAAGTCTTACATTCTAGGCAGCAAGTATGAAAATCATCAGGAGTGATCAGTGGGGAATTTACCATCGTACCAATTTCCATATCAAACTTAGAAGCTGCCATTTAAGATATTAAGTTTTTGTGAGAACTAAGGAGATTTAAGATGGTGAAATCTTACAATCAAGAGCCCGAATGCTCTAATACCAATTGTCGGACCGGTTAAGGGAGATCAATAAAATCAGTCTCACACTAAGAAGAGTGTTAGAACACTTAAAGTTCAAATAGGGAACCGAGTTTGAGTAAAAGATGTACAGAACACAAGTAAACAAGGAGACAGAACTCAAGAACAATATGATATGGTTTTCAAGAATAATGTATATTAATCTCAAGTTCTTTTACAAGTGTTACAATGCATAAATAAGATACAAGACCCTGAGATACTTTATACTACATTCTACAACCGACTATACATCAAAAGCCCGCTGGAAATATTGATCGACAACAAGATCAATTTAGAGTCAAAAGGCAGATTGCCTTTTGACTAGTGACTCTTGCATGTCATAGCTCACATCCTAATATATTAAAATAAGGATAAAAGTACATAAAGTAGAAAGTTACAGACTCTAGATCTTAATATACAGTTGCAGAAGCATGGACCTTTTCACCAACTTATGTAAGTTGGTGAGACTTTAGAGTTGCAGCGGAAAGTGGGTCAACTTTATGCAAAAGTACATCCAAGGAAAGCATATTCTCTTTTGCATTCGGAAGAAATTAGTCTTCACTTTATTGGCTTCAGAAGACTTTGACTTTGAAGTTTCGGAAGACCTCATCTTTGGCTTTGGAAGATTTGATCTTTGGCTTTGGAAGATTTTACACTTGGATATTTTCTGTGCAGAGTGTAAAACTTCTAGAGCAACTTCTACCTTCTACGTAGTGCATGCAAGCACGAAACCTTTGGTTGCTTTGGTTGCATCAACCTTCTTATATAACCTTACAGATTTGAATGTCAATGAAGATAGTTTGCTTCCACTATACTATTCTAGTACTGATTTTTTACTTGTAACCCGTATTTGGGATAAAGGTGTGCATTCTGAATGAACACCCACCTCTACGACTAGGAAAAACAACATTTTAGAGTTTAACATCCGTAACCAAATCCTTCGTACATATGACAATTTTTAGAAAAGCAAAAAAAAGATTTATGGTCTACTTGTAGCTTGACATCTGGCAAACTAACCAATCATAACAAAACACTATTCATGAAGATTGTTAATCATGTATAGTTAAAAGATATATTTTTATTTAGTTAATTTACTTTTATATTAATTGAAAATTATCCACTTATTTTTATATTTCAAATAATTTCAATGGAATATAAACAATTATAAGTTATATTTATTTAATGGGTAATAACTTGTGTTAGGTTTCTAATATATGTAAAAAGTTATGTTTAGTTAGACTAGTCATATTCCACATTTTGCTTATTCTTATATAACACATTATTCACTTCCCAATACATTCCAATAAAATAATTTTCACGTCTACCATATTTTGCTCAATTTTTTTTATTTTCTTAAATCTTAATAATATTTGTATGTCTTAACAATATAAATGTAAATAATAATATTATTTAACAAAATCAGTGTTAGTAAAAAATAAAATAAATTAATCACTTCAAATTGATACAACATAAAATACAAGAAATGTTTTTTAAATATCTAGTCCTCACGTTGATGAGTTGTTGAAGTATGTATATATGTACCATCAAATTTATGGATGCAAACACTTGTCAAAGTCGTTTACCAAACCAAAAAATGTTTTATTTTACTAATTTGGTCTTCAATGAAATTTATACTGGAATATTTATTAAAAAGTATATTCTCCTTTGTGTTCGGAAGAAATCAGTCTTCACTTTATTGTCTTCAGGAGACTTTGTCTTTGAAGGTTCAGAAGACCTCATCTTTGCCTTCGGAAGATTTTACACTTGGAATATTTTATGTGTAAAGTGTAAAACTTCTAGAGCAACTTCTACATTGTACGTAGTGCATGCAAGCAGGAAACCTTTGGTTCCTTTGGTTGTATCAACCTTGTTATATAACCTTACAGATTTGAATGTCAATGAAGATAGTTTGCTTCCACTATACTATTCTAGTATAGATTTTTTACTTGTAACCCGTATTTGGGATAAGGGTGTGCATTCTGAATGAACACCCACCTCTACGACTAGGAAAACAACATTTTAGAGTTTAACATCCATAAACAAATCCTTCGTACATATGACAATTTTTAGAAAAACAAAAAAAAGATTTATGGTCTACTTGTAGCTTGACATCTGGCAAACTAACCAATCATAACAAAACACTATTCATGAAGGTTGTTAATCATGTATAGTTAAAAGATATATTTTTATTTAGTTAATTTACTTTTATATTAATTGAAAATTATTCACTTATTTTTATATTTCAAATAATTTCAATAGGATATAAACAATCATAAGTTATATTTATTTAATGGGCAATAACTTGTATTAGGTTTCTAATATATGTAAAAAGTTATGTTTAGTTAGACTAGTCATATTCCACATTTTGCTTATTCTTATATAACATATTATCCACTTCCCAATATTTTCCAATAAAATAATTTTCACATCTACCATATTTTGCTCAATCTTTTTTATTTTCTTAAATCTTAATAATATTTGTATGTCGAGCTTCGTTTGGACTTGTAACACCCGAATATTTACTTTGTAGCCGACGAAAGAAGAAAAAGAAATAAAGTGCAAAGTCGGGGGACTAAACCCGCCAACGTATGAAAGTTGGGCAAATGGAGACATATTAAGGGAGAGGGCAGCCCATTTTCCCCTCCCCACACACTCATTTCAGCAACAAAAGAAAGAGAGGAGAAAGAAAGGAAGAAAAGAGGAAGAAATGGTCGATTCGGGCTCGAAATTCATCGTGTAGCAAGTCCAAACGAAGCTCTTCATCTTCTTCTTGTTTGTGTGAGTTCTAGGACCCCTATTTTACTTGTTTTCAATAGATTGGGGCTGGAACACATAGAAACCCGTTTTTGAAAATGTGTGTGTTTGACCCACTTGGGTGTGATTGTGTATAGTGTGTTTAAAGTGTGATTTCGGACCTGTGTGTGCTTGAATGATGTTATAGTATATTTCCATAAGGTGTAGGAGGGTTTATTTAGGCTTAGAATGAGTTTGGAAGGGTTTGGAGGTCAAAAATCACGACTGCTGTTCTGGATAAACTGCAGTCTGCACCCAGTTAGGGCTAGGCGACTGGAGGGCCAATCGGCTGACTGAGGGACGACTGAGATTCAATCGGACGACTGAGGTTCAATCGCACGACTGGGGGTCTAGTCGCATGACAGGTCATACGACTGAAAGCCCAGTCGCATAGGTGCTCAGTCGCATAGCTGTTCATTCGCACAACTGAGAGCTCAGTCGCATAGGAGTCCATTCGCATAGTGTCCAATCGCACGATTGAAGGTTCAGTCGTATGGGAGTTCATTCCCATTGGTCTAGTCACATGATGTTCAGTCGTATGGAGGCCATGCGACTGAAGGGTGCCCAATCGCCCAAATAGGGCTGTTGTGTACGAGGAGAGGCTTAGTTTAACTACTGACTTTCAGGGAAAAGAGCAGGGGTAAGTAATGAAGTGGTAGTTCCTGTATGTACATGTAGGATGGCCATCGAGGCTTTAGAAGTTATGTTAGGCACGATGATGATAGTGTTGCATGTTATGCATGATGTATGTTATGTTAAGTATGAGGTTGCCATGTATGATGGTGATGACTGATGACTGGTAAATGTCGATGTTCCTTGTTTCGATACGTGTTTATCTTTCCGTGGCTTTACGCGTTATGATTAATAAATGTAATGAAAGTATTAGGTAACATAAAGTGAAAGATAACGAAAGAGGAACATGATGAATGAATGCCTGCATTAATAATGAATGAGAGTAATAAAGTTTTGCAAGCAAATGTATAGAGGTGCACACCTAGTGAAGGTGTTAGCTCAACAGTGTGTGGGTTAGCTACCCCGAAGGATGCACACTAAGGTCCAATCTTTGTGATTGACCATATGTACGGGATCCTTGCCGCTTACCCTAGGTGACTGGATCAGCTTCGTGCACAATGTTCGTGATTTAATTACCATAGGTCTAGCACCAGCACTCGTGCACAATGTTCGGGGTATAGCACATGGCATTGATCCAAAATGAAAGAAGAAAGATAGGTGGTGCATGTACCTGCCCTAGGTGACTGGATCAGCTTCGTGCACATTGTTCGTGATTAATTACCACAGGTCCAACACCAGTACTAGTGCACAATGTTCGGGGTATTGTACATGTCATCGAACGTAATGAACGTACGAATGAATGTAATGGATGTATGAATGAAAGTAAGAAACGTACGAACGAAAGAAATAGTTTATGAATGAATGTGAATGTTAACGATGAACGGTAAATGAACGAAAGCTAATGAATGAATGATAAAGATAATAATGATATTATCTATGTGTACGTATGTTGTGTGACCGCATGTATGTAAAGAACGTTTTAACAAAAGAAAAGTATGTTTTATTATAAAACTAGAACGCACTCAACAATGCTGACTTTTTATGTATTTCCAGTTGGCAGGTAGTGTTGCTGAGGATGGCACAAGGCAGCTACTCAGCTCTTTTGGGATGACATTCTTTTGTTTAATGTTTTTGCATTGTAATACGATCGAGCGATCTTTTGTAATGAACGATGTATAATTTTGCAAAAGTGTTTATTAAAATGAAATGAAATTTTGTTTTTAAAAGTTTCCGCTGCATGATTTTAGTAAAGACAAAATAATGATATATTTTAAGTGTGATGATGACCAGCTGTGAGGTGCCCGGGAATGGGGCCTTACAAGCTGTTGTACCCGAGGAAGAGCCTAGTTAAAGTACTGACTTTCGGGGGAAAGTCCAGATGTAAGTTTTGACGCGGAAGTTCCCGTAGGTACATGTAAGATGACCTTTGGAGGCCTTAGAAGGTATGTAGGGCATGATGATGATGTTTCATGCTTATGCATGATGTATGTTAAGTATGTATGATGATGCCTTGCATGGTAATGCTATAGAGTATGTTAATGTTCCTTAATATAGTGTATGTTTATCTTTCTTGTGACTTTACGTGTTATGATTAATGAATGAAATGAAAGTATTACGCAACGTAAAGTGAAAGATAATGAAAGAGGAACATGATGAACGAATGCATGCATTAATGAATGAACGAATGCATGTAAGAAAGGCTTGCAAGCAAATGTATGGAGGTGCACACCCAATGAAGGTGTTAGCTCAACGGTGTGCGGGTTAGCTACCCCGATGGATGCACACTGGGGTCCAATCTTTGTGATTGACCATATGCACGGGATCCTTGCCACTTGCCCTAGGTGACTGGATCAGCTTCGTGCACAATGTTCGTGATTTAATTACCACAGGTCCAACACCAGCACTCGTGCATAATGTTCAGGGTATAGCATATGGCATTGATCCAAAATGAAAGAGGAAAGATAGGTGGTGCATGTACTTGCCCTAGGTGACTGGATCAGCTTCATGCACAATGTTCGTGATTAATTACCACAGGTCCAGCACCAACACTATTGCACAATGTTTGGGGTATTGTACATGTCATCGAACGTAATAAACGTATGAATGAATGTAATAGATGTATGAATGAAATTAAGAAACGTACGAATGAAAGAAAGAGTTTATGAATGAATGTGATTGTTAACGATGAACGGTAAGTGAATGAAAGCAAATGAATGAATGATGAAGATAATAATGATATTATCTATATGTACGTATGTTATGTGACCGCATGTATGTAAAGAACGGTTTAACGAAAGAAAAGTACCTATTACTATAAAACTAGAACTCACTCAACAACGCTGACTTTTATGTGTTTCCAGTTGGTAGGTAGTGTTGCTGAGGATGGCACGAGGCGGCTACTTAGCTCTTTTGGGATGGCATTCTTTTTTTTATCTTTTTTGCATTGTAATACGATCGAGCGATCTTTTGTAATGAACGATGTTTTATTTTGCAAAAGTGTTTATTTGAATGAAATGAAATGTTGTTTTTAAAAGTTTCCGCTGCATGATTTTAGTAAAGACTAAATAATGATATGTTTTAAGTGTGATGATGACCAGCTGTGAGGTGCCTGGGAACGGGGCCTTACAAGTTGGTATTAGAGCCAAAGTTTAAGTGAAGCGGGTAAATTTTTGAAATAAACCTAAACTTAAATTTAGAATGGGACGGAAAGGGAAGGGATGCCAATCTGAGTAGCTGCGTGCCATCAGGATTTTCTTAAAGTTAACCGGTATTATGTGCGCATGTTATGTGTTTATGTGTTACTGGTAGATTTAGATACTGATGTAGTCAGGACAGGTAATGCTCGGGGTACGAAGAGTAAAGTAAGTGGCTAATCACAACTGGCCACTGTAATTAAGGACTTACTATACTTGACATAAACTGAGCTATTCCCTTGAATGACCGTGTTAGTGTTTGAATCTTTGAGTGTGTGATAGAGGATGGCCAGTGGTATATCATCTAAAGACTCACGTGGTGGACTTTGTGCTGCATCGCTGCCCAAAAGAGGCAGGCCTAGCGTTGAGAAGGTGGTTTCTGAAGAACCCGACACCCCTCATCCGGAGGGTGTAGACGAGAGCGCCAATCTGAGAGCAGGTCATGCAGACGATCTTACCGTCTGTGGTGACCGAAGTGATAAAGGCTGTACGGGAAGGAGAACGGAAGGAAAGGAACTGGTCCTCGGGAGGACGGGAACAAACGAAGCCTGAAATGGTTCCTTCTGATGAAGAAGAGGAGGAGGAAGAAGAGCCTGCACCGGGGGCAGCACGAGGCTGTAACTCGGGGCTTTTCAACGATGCAAGCCCCCAACTTTTGATGGTAATGGCACTGCTGCTGTGCTCACCGATGGGATAGGGAAATGGAAGTCGTTATGAATATCAGTGATTGCCGGGAGGATCAGAAAGTAAAGTTTGCTGCCCATTCTTTCGTGGACTCGGCTCGGTGCTGGTGGGACAATATAGTCCAGGCCGAGGGCAGCAGGGCTATTGGTAGGATGAAATGGTCAAAGCTGAAGAGGTTGGTCATTGAGTAGTTTTTCCCTCACCGAGAGATGGATATAGTTAAGAGAGAGTTCCTGCAGCTGGAGGTAGGAATAATGACACACCAACAGTACACCACAAATTTCAATGAGATGGCAGTCTGATGCCGGACTAGGTGACACCTCTGTCGCGAAAGATCAAGAGGTATATTCAGGGTTTGCCAGCGGATATTCGCAGGCACATGATCGCTGCCCGACCGAGCACGTTTAGGTTGGCAACGGACTTGGCGGGAAGGCTGTACGATGAGAGGGCTGTTGTGGTGGTGACAGAAGGCAGTAAGCAGAGTGGTGGTGATCAAGACTGGAAGGGGAAGAGGTTTGGTCGGGGTGATGCCTCAACGGGTAACAAGAAGGCACGGGTGGATGATCGCTTTGTGGCCACGCCATGTACCGGATCGAGAAAGTGTGGCAAGTGCGGAAAGGAGCATAGCGGCGAGTGTAGATGGGGGTTGAACGTTTGTTTCAAGTGTGGGAAGCCTGGACATATGGCTAGATATTGTAGGGGCGCGAGGTGCTGCAACTGTGGGGAAAGTGGTCATATGGGTAAAGACTGTAAGAAGCCGAGGGCTGAGGGTTCCGGCGTAAGAAGACGGGGAATGAAGGACCGAGGGAGAGCGCCAGGGCATTCACCATCACGTAGGAGGAGGCTAGAACGGACCCTGATGTTGTGTCCGGTACGTTTTTGGTGAACCAAACTTTAGCTTCTGTGTTGTTTGATTCGGGTGCCAGTAGAAGTTTTATTTCTGCTGCTTTCTGTGCTAAACTGCCCGTTAGTAGTAGATGTGTTGACACGCCCTTTGATGTAGAGACTGCCACAGGTAAATCTACCAGGATTTCTAAGGTGATTGAGGGTTGTGATGTGGAATTAGAGGGTCATAAATTTCCAGTTAGACCATTTATGATGACCTTAGGTTGTTTTGACTTGGTACTTGGGATGGATTGGTTGGCGGACTTCAAGGCGAATATAGTGTGTCGAAAGAAGATGATTCGTTTGATAGCGCCTGACGGGAGCTCGGTAACTGTTTATGGGGATCGGGTCACGACGATCCCGAAAGTAATCTCAATGGCGGTGGCGGAAAAGTGCATGAGGCGTGGATGTAGTGCCTACTTGGCCTATGTGAAGGATGTGGATACGCCTGCACCACAACTGTCTGATGTACCGGTTATGTGTGACTTTCCAGACGTGTTTCCAGAAGACTTGCCAGGAGTGCCACCTGACCGAGAGATCGAGTTTCAGATTGATCTGATACAAGGTGCCCAACCTGTTGCCAAGGCACCATATCGCTTGGCTCCAACAGAGATGAAAGAATTGATGGATCAGTTGCAAGAGCTGCTTGACAAGGGGTTCATTAGACCGAGTATCTCTTCTTGGGGTGCTCCGGTCTTATTTGTGAAGAAGAAAGATGGTAGTATGAGGATGTATATAGACTACCGTGAGCTGAACAAGCTGACAGTGAAGAATCGGTATCCGTTACCGAGGATTGATGATTTATTCGATCAGCTTCAAGGCGCCAGTTGGTTTTCACGGATAGATTTTCGATCGGGCTACCATCAGCTAAAGGTGAAGGAGCGGGATATTCCTAAAACGACTTTTCGCACGCGCTACGGTCACTATGAGTTCCTTGTCATGTCCTTTGGTTTGACCAATGCGCCAGCTGCTTTTATGGATCTGATGAACCGAGTGTGTCGGCC
>BJCO01001191.1:0-16945 GCA_018326465.1 Flaveria floridana
ATATATATATATATATATATATATATATATATATATATATATATATATATATATATATACGCACATACACGTATATATATAATCATTTTCAAAATCTAACAACCAGTAGGTAAGCCATCTTCAAGCTCTATAACACCCCCCAACTCCAACAGAAAAAAGCTGTGAACTTGCTCAATCTTGAGCGCGTTTCGTGCTTTAATTTCAAGAAACACAAAACGTCGAGATGAGAATCTTCATCTCGACTTGTGTCTTTCTTGTGTTTTGTTCTTTCTCAGGTAATACGCGTTTTGAAAACCGTAAAGCTACAAAGATTTGAACTGTTTTAATGGTTTTATTGTTTTGCAGCTGCGTTTGATCCTTTAGATCCAACCGGAAACATAACGGTCAAATGGGATATCATGTCTTGGACAGCAGATGGTTATGTGGTAAGAAACTGTCACTTTCAGAAACTACCAATGTTTTCTTGATTTTGATAAAGATAAATGATGTTTTCTTGATGTTCATCTGCAGGCAGCGGTAACGCTCAACAATTTTCAGATGTACCGCCACATCCAGAGTCCGGGGTGGACCCTTGGATGGACATGGGCTAAGAAAGAAGTGATATGGTCCATGGTTGGGGCTCAGACCACTGAACAAGGAGACTGTTCAAAGTTCAAAGCCAATGTGCCACACTGTTGTAAGAAGACCCCTACAGTTGTGGACTTGTTACCCGGTGTCCCTTACAACCAACAGTTCTCCAACTGTTGCAAAGGCGGGGTCGTCGCGGCATGGGGTCAAGACCCGTCAGCTTCGGTCTCAGCCTTCCAGGTCAGCGTTGGGATGGCTGGGACGTCGAACAAGACGGTCAAACTGCCGAAGAACTTCACTCTTTTGGGTCCTGGACCAGGGTATACATGTGGACCTGCAAAGGTTGTTCCTTCAACTACTTTTTTTACCCCGGATCGGCGAAGGAAAACTCAGGCTTTAAGTAAGATTTTCTTGTTTTTAATAAAGTATAGTTTGAATTTTTGACTTTGACTCGAGGTCAAAGACTCATGACTTGGCTTATGAACAGTGACGTGGAACGTGACGTGCACGTATTCACGATTTTTGGCTTCAAAACACCCAAGTTGCTGTGTGTCTTTCTCGTCATTCTACAATGAAACAATCACACCTTGTCCTACGTGTGCGTGTGGTTGTGAAAACAAGAACAAATGTGTAAAGTAAGCTGGCAATTTCTCAAACATAAACTTGAAGAGTTGTAGGTTTTATAAGTTGTAGGAATAGAAATAACTAGTGGTTTTGATGATGATTATAGGAGTGACTCTAAGCTTCTAAGTGTTGTTGGAGTAAATACACCAAGGAAAGACAATGTACCGTTGCTTCAATGCACTCGGCATATGTGTCCTGTGAGGGTTCACTGGCACGTAAAGCAGAACTACAAAGACTATTGGCGAGCAAAGGTGGCAATAACGAACTTCAACTATAGGATGAACTACACGCAGTGGACGCTCGTGATTCAACATCCTAATCTAAATAATGTTACTCAAGTTTTTAGCTTCGACTACAAGCCCCTCATACCATACGAATCTATAAGTAAGTGATGCTTAATACATTTTATGATCTAGGGTACTAATTTTGAGCAAAAGAACTTAACTTTCTCACTATAATTGAGTTTTGTTAACAACTAGACTTCAACTATCTTCGCGCTTCCAAACGCTGGCAAAACTGATATTCGAACGAACATGTGGCATTAAATATGTATCTTGTGCTGATGTGGCAATTAATGGCTACACTAGCACAAATATAAACATGTAATGTCACATGTCCATCCACTCAGCAATTATGTCAAATGTAAAGAAATCCTTACCTAAACCAGCAGGTGGCATAACTTGTGTACCTATAGACGATCTTTCTGTTGACTAGTATGAAGATAGAAATCCAGATACTAAAGGAAAACTTTGTAATTCTAACTGTGCAGACGATACTGGTATGTTCTATGGGATGAAGTTCTTCAACGACTTACTAATGGAAGCAGGACCAACTGGAAATGTACAATCAGAGCTGCTACTACAAAAGAACCAAGACACATTCACGTTCAAGCAAGGATGGGCGTTCCCTAGGAAGGTCTACTTCAACGGTGAAGAATGCATGCTTCCTCCACCGGAATCATACCCATTCCTACCAAACTCTGGTCATGAAACCCGAGTTGGTCTGTTAACATTTTTGGTTTCTTTGGTTATGTTCTTACTATTATAAGTTCAGCACCATTTGTCCTGAACTGGATTAGCAGTATGAATTTTGAAGCTACAAGAATGCAACACGCGAGACAGAGTTGAATCAAGGTACACAACTTGTCAAATTCTTTGAAAGAAAACAAGAGATTGTACTTATTTCATGAGATTATTGTACTACAGAAGATTTTGTATATTTTTAAGAAATACAAGTTAACACAACAAAAGTTACCAAGAGAAGTTCTAAATGTGGCGAGTCGAAAGATAAGCAGCAGCATGTAGAAAACCCATTAGAAGGGGTCCCTGGGCCATAGCCTTGGGGACTTCTTCCGACTGTCAAACTATAAGTAAAGACATATATCATTGTATGATCTATGTTAAACTTATATTAAAAAAATTACTCACTCATAGCTTGAACAATCTCCATGTTCTGTGGCTTGACCACCCATCATGCTTCATTGCTTCATATCACCTCTTCCTTAGCCCAGGTCCAATCTTGGGTTCACCCTGGTAGTAAACATCAGATTCTTTAAAATCACAATTTTTTGACAATTAGAAAAAAATAATGAGAAAACCTTGAGTTAATAATACTTGCAGCATATCCATCAAAACCTTTTTTTTTCACAATTCGGAAACCAATTTGGTCTACTAATCGCTATCTCGTTTACCAGTGTTTTGAATCTTTCATACCCGTGAGTCGATTAAACTGCTAAACTGGAAATCTTGATCAAAAGCGCTCATATCAATCCAATCTTTAAAACCCCAGAAACCAATTAGACTGAAATGGGAATTAATAAAAGATTAAAGAAGTCGAATATGAAAGGAAAATGTCAAATAGAATGGTAAACCTGTGCAAGTGAGATCAAGTGGATAGAGGAAGATCGCGAGAAAAACAGTGGAAATCGAGAATTTTGTGAGGGGTCTGAAGCAGCGATCCCTTTACTTGATTCAAGATTCGCTTTTTCGTTTCATAGTTTATTTCATAATGATGGAAAAGATTTGGTTGTGAGAGTGGGTGCGTTATTTTTGGGTTAAATATTTCTTTGGGAACACATTTTTTTAATCAAATTCACATATTTCCCTGTATATAAAAAGAGCAACGTCATGAACGGCATGAACAGTAACTCGTGGTTTTGGAATTTCAGCTTTAAAGATACATGTCGTGAGGTTTGGTGTATAATCTTCATTGCATGGGCAATGTTTAAAAGGGTTTTATTATTTCATTTGCACCTCAAGAGTTGTAGACATGTTCTTCGCCAAAGGGCGGTGACTGGTTGGCCGTTGCCGTTGTCGTGTCTGCCCACTACCATGGCCATGACAGAGGGACGAGAGAAGTAGTCGACGGTAGAACAGACACGACAACGGCAAACAACGCCCGACCGGTCACCGCCCTTTGGCGAAGAACAGGTCTACAACTCTTGAGGTGCAAATGAAATAATAAAAACCTTTTAAATATTGTCCATGCGATGAAGATGTGCCGGCCTAAGAAAAGGGGAGTCGTCGGCGATAGCGTCAGTTTTGATGCCGGTGTGGTCGGTTGCATGTCGGCCTCCTATCAAAGTTTCGATGTTAGATTGGTCTTATATCTGATTTTGTTTCTGATGGTGGTGATGGCTGTGTGTTTGTTCGATATTAGATGGATCTCATATCTTATTTTCTTTTTGATGGCGGTGTTTCATTTGTCATGCCGCCTCCCCTTTTGGCTTTCACCAATTGCCATGAACTGCCTCTGTCTGTTCATGTCGTGCTCGGCTACCTGTGTTGTTTTAATCTGGTCTTAAGGTTTTTAGATATTTTTTTTGTGGATACCTATGTTTCTTTAATATTTTTCTTGGTGTCAGTGATGGTTGATTGACGCTTATCTGAGACTTTGTTACACAGCCCGATGACGTTGAGCTTTAGCTTTATTGAGACCTTGGTTTGCTTGACTTTATTGCAATATCTCTGAGCCTGTTGTTTGCTGATGTCAATGAAGATGGACATTAGTTCATCTGAGACCTATTGTCGATGGTTAGTCTATTATGAGATGTTGACATATAGGTTATGATTGGTGGTTGTATTTGATGTTCAAGGTTACCTGCATTTGACCCACCCTTGGTGATCATACACCCTTGAGACCTATATGTTTTTGGTTGTTGTTCATTTGGTTGGTCTGTTCTTAGCCAACAGGTTGTGTAGTTAGATGATTCCTTAATTACGGGATCATTATCGGTCATAGCACATCATATTTTTGGGTTTGTTATATCGGTGATATGGCTATGGGTAACGATGTAAGTTTCCAGCAATAAGGAAATGTGCAGCTAAATACACATGGTTCATGAAAACTAAGAGGCGATGATGTTGGATAAGACGTCAGCCTTTGGTGTTTTGACGCGACATCTGATTGCAGCCATTTCGAGTATGATTGTTGAGCCTCCAGATATGTTCAGTGCCTCTACTTGCTACTATTATCCTATATGTACAATTTAGGATGTAAGTAACAGTGATTATTGACTTATAATCCATGAGCAAGTGACGATGATGAATCAAATTCTATCTGATTGTTTGGTGTGACGTTTGTGATCTCAATGTGATTTTATGCTATGATTTACATTACATCTACGATAACCATAATTGAGTGTAAACGAATTACGATATAGGGCAGATGATAACTAGATGTGATGGTCTCTATTATATAACCCATTCGTAATGGGTTCTTGGCCGCCACCAAAACCAGGTCTAGTCTCCTCCCCCACCGATAAATCCGTCTATCTCGTGATTCAGTCATGATGAAAGGTATTAAAAATGAATGTTCGATTTAGGTTTCGTGAATAAAACAATAACACATAAATGAAATTTAAACATCAATTCTTTAATATAAATTAGAATTTAATCTTTAAATGTAAAATTACATAATTATCCATTTTAATGATGGACGGTTTAACATTTTAATTGATGTAGTTAACTTTTTTTTGATAAAATGGTAATTATTTACAACCTTAGACAGCCTATTGAAAATAACAAATGTAATCAAACAACGAGGAAACAAATAACAATTCATTCTTTTTACTATCAGATGGCTAGCGAATGATGATACAATATTAGAAGCATAGTAAATCATTATTCCGAACTATGTGTGTGCGTGCTCAAGTTGAGCATTTAACAACCATTAGAAAATTCCATTAAACATGCACCATGTTCCATCGTATGATAATTATCGTATAACTTACAAGCACGTGCTACCTAACACATATTGGCTTAAACAAAAATAACACCTTAAATAGACACATACTTGATAAAGCAATAAACCCATCATGCTTTTACAGAAAATAAAAATACTTAAACTTTAAATAAATATATTTACAACTTTTAAACAATAGGTTTTTAAGAGTTTTTTCGAGGCTTTTGAGCATAATAGTGTAGCTTGAAACTAGCCTGTCAAGTCATGATATATCAAGTGTTCATCGTTGATTTCTATTTATGACAATTAAATCGTATATACGGTTAGGTTGAAAGTCAATTTTGAAATTACTAATATTTATCTCATCATCACATTAAAACTTGTTTAATAAACTTACAATCAAATTTGATTTGTTAATCAAGCGCATCAAAAAGTCTTAACTTTTTTTTTTTAATATAAAAATCCAGATTTCCTTTTTTACCTCAATTATTATTAAAAAAATCAATTATCTAACCTCAATCTAACGTGTTATAATTGTTTACGCCAAAACACGATGTTGAGATTGAGACAGTTGATTTTCTGTTTCCCCTTTCCATTTCCTCTTTGCCATTCTTTTGGGTCTTCGTGTTCTTATTAGATTCATCATAAAACCCTACTCAAAGGCTATTTGATTTCATCCCAAGAACCCTAACAGCAACAAACGTGCTTAAAATCTTAAGGGAACGATCCTGCTGTTAGGGTTTTGTGCCTTGAATTCTTCCGACTGCAATTTTATAAGGATTTGATCGATTCATGGAGACAGCTCGTTCGAATGCAGGATCTTTCGCTCAAACTGAAGTTAATTGGGACAAGTAAGCAATCTCTCGTTCCAACTTTTGACTAATTTTGTCGACCTAATGCTCTTTTCTTGTATCTACCGTCGAGATTGTAATATGAACTTTGGGTGTTTTATATAGGGTAAATTTGTAATGTGTATGAACTTAGGGTAATACTTTGAAATTGAATATAAATCTTGGCTATTTGTTTACATATGTTTGAATTTCGAATGTTGCTCTTAGTTTTCAGACTCTAGGATGCGTAGTTTTCAGACTCTAGGATGCGTTTGGTTGGGGGAGATTTAGTGAAATGAAATTAAGTTTAACCAAAACATGTTCTACATTAGTTGCCATACGAAAATGGCGTAAACTTGAACAAATTTATTGGTTTTTTTGGTTTGGTTTTTGTAGAAATTTTAGCAACAGAAACGAGAATAATACAGCAAAAGAGCAAATTTGCTTCAAATTCGTTACATCTAATAGATCTTTATTAATAGTTCACTAGGGGACACTTTATTAGGTTCTATAATCTTTGCCTTTTCTACCAGGCCCTTTTACCGATTGTTCATATTTTAATTTGAGCAATCACTCATTGTACTAATGATGTCGGTCTCTACCATGCTTTATACACTTTGTGGGTTGTTGATAGTTGGTTATTCTATTTTGACTTCATTGAGCTCTAAAAATTGTTGTTTCATACTTTCATTCTTATGCAGGCTTGATAAAACTAAGTTTTATGTAGTAGGAGCTGGGATATTTAGTGGGCTTACGGTTGGACTCTACCCTATATCTGTTGTAAAGACAAGGCTGCAGGTTGCTACAAAAGACTCTGTAGAGAAGAATGCATATGCTATTATCAGAGGATTACTGAAAACAGAAGGCATCCGAGGTTTATACAGAGGTTTTGGCACTGTCATCACTGGAGCAATTCCTGTTAGAATTGTATTACTTAGCGCATTAGAGACCACAAAGGTGGCTGCTTTCAAAATGGTCGAACCATTCAATATTTCAGATCCTGCAAAGGCTGCTATTGCTAACGGAATAGCTGGAATGACATCATCGCTTTTAGCTCAAGTTGTCTTTGTACCTATTGATGTGGTATACCTTCTTTGTCCCTTCAAGCATTATGTTAAATATATGTGTATGGGTGTATATTCTGAATATTGAAAGTCAATAGATTAGTCAAAGACTGATGGTTCAAGGATATTCTGGTCATGCAAGCTATAATGGTGGCTTGGATGTCGCCCGTAAAGTTCTGAAGCAAGATGGCATCCGAGGGCTGTATAGAGGATTCGGTCTATCTGTTATGACTTATTCCCCTTCTAGTGCTGTTTGGTGGGCTAGCTACGGTTCCAGTCAACGTGTTATATGGAAGTGAGAAGTTTTCTTTTTAATATTTTGTTTCCATCAGTTTGTCATCATAATAACATGATGTTTTACGTAGTCTGTTAGGTCATGGAAATGATAGCAATGGATCTAATCCTAGCCAAGGGACAATAGTTTTAGTTCAAGGTGCCGGAGGAATTTTTGCTGGTGCTACAGCATCCTTTATCACAACTCCACTTGACACCATAAAAACTCGATTGCAGGTACAATACATTTTTTTTAATTATTATTATTATTCTTTCCTGGAATCCTTTCTTGTAAATGCTACAATACATTTTTTGTGAATTTGTAGTTCCTATTTGTTTTCGTACAAGGTAATGAAACATGAAAATCGGCCCTCTACGCGACAAGTTATTAAAGCGTTGATCGCAGAAGATGGCTGGAAAGGTTTTTATAGAGGGATTGGTCCAAGATTCTTTAGCACCTCGGCATGGGGAACATCTATGATACTCGCATACGAATATTTGAGTATGAAGTCTTCCTTCTTATGCTGCATTTTTGTTGTATGTTCAAGTACTCTTTATTAATGGTTTTGTATGGTCTATGTAGAGCGGATATGTGCTCGAGATGTGTAGATTAATCCACCAATGAATTGCTTCCATCCACTGTGATTGTTCGGTGAGGCTGGATACTGTTTTAGCTCTTAGTCTATAACGCATGTATACTCGCATACAGAAACCGGGTCGAATGGCTCAAGGGTATCTTGGTTAATTACATTAGTAGAACTAGATCATGCACAAGCAAATGGTTTCATACATCATTCTTTTAACCATTTTTGACTTACTTGAACTGTATTGATCTGAGGCTGTATTCTGTAATCTCATTTTATAGCAGAAATAACAGGCAGATATTTGTTTAGTGTTTCCTGCAGCCAAATCTATGGCGTTTCTCGTAATCCCTGACATCAGTTTGTCTTCTTGAATTCTCTCATTCGTCATTTCTTTAAGATATTTGAAGTTTGGTTTGAACTCTCTTTCTCGAGTTCTATCAAGGTTTATATGACTGAATAATTTTTTTTTAATACCTACAATTTTTGTTTAAGAAAATCTGAATGTTTTAGCATGTTCAGATAGAAATATGATCCCCTTTAGGTTGTAAATCATTGCAAAAACTTATACTTCTTTTGTGATCCTTAAATTTTGACTAAATGAATCTGAACATGACATGTATTGTATATTTTTTGTAGAATTATAAGATTCACACCCCTTTCGGTAGGCGTGAAGCTCGTTTCAAAATGAACAAGCTAGCAACTCTCCTAGATCCTAGTAGTGAAGGGAAGGAGCATTTGAAAAGAAAAAAAAAACACAAATCAATCCTTTTTCCTTTTTTTTGATTTTGAGTGATTTTTAGAAATAGACAAAGTAGAAACAAAGAGCCCGATTTCTAGAAGATTTACTTTCAAACACACTTAAAATCAAAATTTAAACATGAAATAATCTAATTTGCTTATGTGAATGAATCATCTAATTTGCTTATGTCAACAAGTTATAGATGTTGGCAGATTACAAATGGCTTTTGAAAAATTAAAGAAGTTGAGTATATCGTAAACAGTTATGGGCTGAAAACATTAGATATACATCTTTCAAAAGTTTTAAGCTACTTATAAACATGTTGACCTGTTTAATGTTTACTTAATCCAGATACGATCCTTTTTATAAACAAATTTTAACAATTCAACAAATATACGCTTCTTATTAAAACAGCTATACTAATCAACCAAAACCACGTTTTTCTTGAATTATTAGTGGCTTAAATCCGAGATATTAAAACCTAAAGCATTCCCGTTGACCAGCCACCGGTCAAACCCATCAAAAATCGGAGGAGCACCATATGGACCTAACACCCCCCCCACCCTCCATTTCACATTTCCCATTCTTTTCTTCTTTCTCATTTTCTATTCATATTATAAAAACCAGTGATTTCATTTCTGTTGATTTGATTTCATATTAAGAACCCTAACAGCAACAAACTTGTTTCTAATCACAAGAAAAGGATCTTTTCAAGCTGTTGTTAGGGTTTCAAATCTTTTTTCTTTGTTTTACATTCTTCCGATCGTAAATCTGGTAGGATTTGATCGAGTAAATGGAGACTGCTCGTTCGGATACAGGCTATTTTGCTCAAACAGAAATCAATTGGGATAAGTAAGCAATCTCTCGTCCCGTAATCTTATTGCTCTTCTTGATTTTTCATCGTGAAATCATTTATATTGATTCATTTCTAGGGTTCCCGAGTAATTTTGATGGAAATATTGATGATAACATTTCTTGAATAGACATCTTAATAATCATTTGATGTCGTGATTATACAACCTGAATATAGCGCCTTCTTTTGCAGGCTTGATAAAACTAAGTTTTATGTCGTGGGGGCGGGGATTTTCACCGGGCTTACGGTTGCACTCTACCCTATTTCTGTTGTAAAGACCCGGATGCAGGTTACAACGAAAGACTCGGTGGAGAGGAGTGCATATGCTGTTGTTAGAGGGTTATTGAAAACAGAAGGGATCCCAGGGTTGTACAGAGGTTTTGGGACAGTTATCACAGGAGCAATTCCTGCAAGAATTATATTTCTGACGGCGTTAGAGACGACAAAGGTGGCTGCTTTCAAGATTGTCGAACCGTTTAAACTATCTGAACCAACAAAAGCTGCTATTGCTAACGGGATTGCTGGAATGACAGCCTCTCTTTGTTCTCAAGGAGTCTTTGTTCCTATCGATGTGGTATGCCTTATTTTTGTCCCTTTAAGAATAATGTTAGATTTATGTGTATGATATTTGTGGATGTACTAAGTGTTGGAAGTCTAATAGATTAGTCAAAGATTGATGGTTCAAGGATATTCTGGTCATGCAAGCTACAATGGTGGCCTGGATGTCGCCCGTAAAGTTCTGAAACAAGATGGTATCAGAGGGCTTTACAGAGGATTTGGTCTGTCTGTCATGACGTATTCTCCATCTAGCGCTGTTTGGTGGGCCAGTTACGGTTCCAGTCAACGTGCTATATGGAGGTGAGGAATTTTCTTCCCTTTTTTCTTTTTCTTTTTCCTGTTTCTTAATTTCAAGCATCATATTGATATGAATGGTTTATGTAGTCTGTTAGGTCATGGAAATGATGGCAATGGATCTGTTCCCAGCCAAGGGACGATAGTTTTAGTTCAAGGTGCTGGAGGAATTTTTGCTGGTGCCGCCGCATCCTTGATCACAACTCCACTTGACACTATAAAGACTCGACTCCAGGTACGTCTAATTATAATGTAATTAAAACCATTGGTATATGGTTCCATACTTCCGTGACAGAAACAGAAATATAAAGTTTGTGTAGCTCCTATGAAATAAAATTTTATGTGACTCTTATGTAATAAAGGTGAATTTTGTTCTACTACGTCCCATTAGTTACTCTATATATAGGATACTCAATGTATTTGCATTATTTACTTCTTTTGTAACTTTTATAATTACAATCACGTATTTGCCTCCTGTCATCATACTCTTGAGGATATCGATTTTGGTCCAGAAGGTTTTCTTACTTTTGGTTGTGAAGGGTGTTTTATATATTTGAGTAATTTGTCATTCTAGAACCATGGGCCAAGTCAAACAATATAATTTGTGTGCGGTGGGTGCTGTAGATTAGAGGTGGCAGAATATGCGGGTCTGACTAATTGTCAGACGGGGTAATAGGTCAAAACGAGTAAATTAAAGGCAGGCTAAAAGGGGTTTGTTTGGCTTGATCTGCAAATACTTATCTATTGATTTTAAAAGATCTTTATTAGCTAGTGCATTAAATATGTTGCAAAATCTATATTTTCTCAATTTTGATAATTTCTTATATAAAACAATTAGATCTCACTAATATTGTTGTACAAGGTAATGGGACAAGAAAAGAGACCCTCTACACGCCAAGTTATCAAAACATTGATCGCAGAAGATGGCTGGAAAGGCTTCTATAAAGGAATTGGTCCAAGATTTTTTAGCATGTCAGCATGGGGAACTTCCATGATACTTGCATACGAATATTTGAGTACGTGCTCTCTTCTTTTGCTGCATTTTTGTTAATATAAAGTATTCATCATTAAAAGCATCATGATAGCAAAACTTAAGATAATAACCACCTCATATGTCCTTTGACATCAATCGAAATCACTAGCATACAATGTTATTAGTCATTACTAGTCAAGAATTTTTTGGTTCCCCTTGTTTTATACAGTCGATCATAATATGTTCTCATGCTTCTTTGCATTTGTAAATTTCTTTCTTATCTTTAGTACTTTCAACTTCATTTTTCTATTTCTTGTGAAAAAATTGTTAAAGTGCTTAAAGATTAAAAAATATACTATAGAAGTGTGCTAGAAAAAGATATCATAGTACACCTTTATCCTTTTTTACATTTGTGCAATTTCTTTCTAGTTTCTACACTTTTTTGCCTTATCCATTTGCCTCTTGGAGTCAAACAAAGTACATTCAAGGTCTTAATTTTTTTTATTCTTGGGTAAAGATGCACAATATCCCTTATTGGAAATATTTTAAGGTAGGTTTACTATTTGCAATGACCATTATTTCAAGGGTTAAGTCCATTAAATAGCAGCATACTTTCTAAAATGTTCCAAGGGCCTTTATTACTGATTTGATACATATACTTCCAGAATTTATCCCATTATGGTACATAGGGTGATCGGGTCAATCATCTTGTGAAGATGTGACATTTTTGAAAAATTAATTACCACCTAAGCATTTTCTTGAAAAAGAATTAAAAAATAGAGAAATAGCCGGCATTCTCTTCTCCTCCGGCCACATTCCGGAAAACCACTGCCATCATGACCATCGATGTCCAACGAACACTCTCTTCCCAAAGCAGATAACCACTCCTCAGTCATTTCTACCCTCTCCATTCTCTCCACCCAACATCTCCATTAAATCCTATATTAAGCCCTCCAATGAAGCAGTAAGTAAAACCCTAACACCTACATCCCCTCCTTACAGTTTTACCCTAATGAAGCCCTAAACATGTGATTCAGTTTGGGGAAATGACTTTGCAGAGGATGGGGAGGAGAACATATGATGCTATCCAAGCCGGCAAAAGATGATAATTCAAGTCGAAGAAGACTGGCCTGATCTACCCAGGCTTCACGACTCGGATGGGTGGGAAGGGTGGCAGATCACGGTAGTGTTGGACGGCAAGGAATAGGTTCTCGCAGTGCTTCTTTCTTCTCTTTAGTTTTTTATTTTTTTTATTTTGTTTCCACATCTGCAAAAAATTCCATGGGTGCCACATCACCAACTGTGGTCATCCGGTGGCACAATTTTGTATGCATAATAGCACATAAACTGAAAGTTTGTGTACCATGCTAGTACTAAAAGGGTACATGCACCATTTTGGAACATTCTGGGGAAGCATGTTACTATTTATTGGACTTAATTTACAAGATCCCTTTATTTGCCTCTACTTAAAGGGTTTAGATCAAACATTCTAATCAAATTATATGCTAATTAAATCGCTGCAAAATCATTTCAATATCATATGTTCTTTCATGTGTTGCTCATTTGCTAACATTTACCATTTCTTCATGGTGTAGAACGGATCTGTGCTCAAGATTTGTAGATTACTGCCCACCCTCGACTTGCTTCCATAGGCGGTGTTTGTTCCATTAATATTAGATACTTTTGTCATTCTTGCTAGTCTAAGATGCATTTATACTGATACAGAAATAGTGCCACATGGCACAAGGCTCTTGGTTTACATGATGAGTAGAAACTAGATCACATAAAGCCAGATGTATGATTCATACATATCATTCTTTTAACCATTTTTGACTTGCTAGAATTGAATTAATTCAAGGCTGTATTTTGTAATCTCATTTGAGAACATAAATCATCAGTAGACGCTATTGCCTGTTTCTTTTAGGCATATTTGTATGTTTCTGACTTGTTTTAATGTTGGTGTTCTCGCATATTTGGGTCCAATAATCAGTGTTCTTCAGTTTATTGTTTAGTTGTAAGGCAGAATAATTCAGCCCCAAATTTTGGCGGTGGTCTTTACTCTTTAGTATTGCAATTTTTTGAGATAGTTAACGAGTAAACTCCATATATTACACACCAAATTGAGTTTATAATAATCTGCTTTAGTTTATAATTTAAATTTAAAAATTAGCATGGAATAAAAAGTACTTAATTTATTTGACCTTGAAAATAGTTAGGTGTGAGTGGTTACATAAGTTGGTCCATAGATCCATAGCCATTCTACACGAGCATGAGTCATAACACCTCCAACCGGTCATGGAGAAAGTTACAGAATGGATTGTGCTCCATTGCAGATCCTCTGACAAACCGGATACGTGTTATACCAAACTATTTAAATTGTTAACCCAAAAGGAAAATGTAACATAAAACTGGGCACTGGCTAACAATAATCGGATATACCATTTCAGCTTAGATTTTCAGAAAGGGAAACTCAGCTGCAATCAAACAAGAATCTAAGATTTAGTACTCATGCCAAACATCACCATGACAAAATGCAACAAGGACAAAAATGAACCTCATCATTATATTAGGCTTACACGCAAAGACAAAGGTGGAACTCACAAAATCACGGTATTGCTATCAATAATTCTTTACGAAATGCAAAATGAAACCTGATTTAAATTCATATAAAGAACAATCTCAGTTGACTACTTGCGCCTCATCGTCACTTTCATCCTCATCTTCATCGTCTCTGGTTGTGCCTGCATATGCCTCAAGTGATTCAGCTTTGAACAAATCACCAGCCTTGTGTTGACTATCAGTTGGGTCTAGTTCTTTTGTTTGAGGTTTTCCTTTGTTCATCTGTAGCATAGCCAGCATAACAAGTATCAACAACATTTAGCCATCGGTAGCATGAAAGAATAACTACTTATTATGGTTCAAAAACCAACTCTATATTAATATATTATAATATTTTTGGATATTTGCCCATTATCATCATAACCAGTCTAGAGTGCCAAAAGCAAGGATAGCAATAACAGGCAACAGAGAATAAGAAGCTAAGGGTATAAAAGCCAATATACCATTAACAAGAAAAAATAAATAAATTAACCACTCGTCTAAACTGCTCAAACAATGATCTTGGTATAAACGTCATTGTTGTATGCTTAGTCAAACTCAAATGGTGGTCGATGTGGAATGATAACAACTAACAAGGGAGGTTGAAACTTGGAGGACTAGACGGTGGAGAACTAGACGGAGTGAGAATCATCAAAATTGCTAGCGGCTAAGACTTGGAATGAGCTTTTGATTCTCAGAATAACATGTTTAACTGCCTGACACAGGATAGAGCCAAATGTATACACTTCTGTATACAAGGCTGAGCCATTTCTTAGATTTAAAAAACATCAAGAATTTTTTTAACAAGTATTGAAAGTTAGCCTTTCTTTTACAGGTATCAATAGTTCAGAAAATTCCTCTGTTGTATCATTATTAAGATGCAATTTCAGGATTTGATTACTTTGGGATAACCCATCAAACAAAAAGAACCCCTCATGAAAATATAATTTTCTTTATAGCTACAACTGCTTCATGTTGCAATTTGCTACACAGTGGGTAGATAAACAAGAAAAGCTAAAATCATTTCCGCCACACCCTGGAAGGCCAATGATTCATCCCTTCCTTGAAAAAAATATCTTTTGAAAACTATATTTCATCTCACCTTCCCCAAGCCTACCAATAGCTATTGCTATGAGTGGGATTTTACAAGGTATGTTTGTCTGTTAGGTGATAGAAAACTTTACTACAATGTATATCAAACAATGAGAGGAATCAATACTTTGTGTACAACACTACCAGGATCAAAGAGAAATGCATCATCTGACAATTAAGGAGAATTATGATTGTGCAAGTTGTAACAACCATATGTAAGTATATAACTTCTTTATTATATAATTTTCTTTCCCATGATTAGAACTTTTGGTTTCTGTTTAATCTAAGTAAATAATGCAGCGAACTGGAAGATTATTACTAAAAGAAACTTACAGCACGAAGCAATGATCTTTTATCTCTCTCTCGAGCATTACTAATGGCCTTAAACAAAAAAAAACGATAATTTATCAATATCAAAAGCCCAACTAAAAAGACGACCAAAACAATTGTAAACAAAATTCAGAGGTCAGAGCTAACCGCTTGAAGCATTTTCTGCTCAGCCTCTACTTCAGTTATATCTCTGCAAGAAATTACTCCTACATTAGTCATCATTTACAAGTTCACTTTATCAATTAAAACATGATTTCTATCTAAAAGCAAAATTTGTATTTGTGTTCATCATCATTCTGACTAATCATAACATTAAGTTTAAATAAAAAGGCACTCAGGCTCTATATGCTGTATTGTTCAGTGATGCCATCAAGCACCAAGTTCATCATTGAACCATCGCTTCACCAGAAACAACAAACAACATATAAGGCCCTTGTGAATTGTTTTACTAATCTTACTACACTTCAAAAAAATCCGCAAACCTTCCAACGATCCTGTCAACACGGCACGAACACTTAGCACACACATTATGCTCCTTAGCACAAGCTGCAGTTCACGTCACACTCATCAGATCAAAACACGAAACCATAACAAATCAAACAACAACACACAAACAAACGTAATTCATTAAACCCTAACCGGTACAGAGATTATGATACGCCTGACGCACAGCACGTTTCGTACACTTCTGACTGCCACAAAATCATTCAAACATATCAACAATCCATCACCACATACAAATCGAATGCACAATAGAACTACAATACACAAATTATTACCATTTGGCGGGTTCCGTTAGGGGTTTATATTTGCCGTACTTGCGTTTCCATTCAATCTGATCTTTACACTTGGGGCAAACTCCGGTGATGTCCGATAACGGCCTGAACCTACCACCGACTTCGGTTTCGTTGATTTTGACGCCGGCTTTCGGTTTCCATGCGAATTTGTTCGCGTGCTTCGGCGGGCCTGAACGGGGTCTGCTACTCATGTTTGCTTTTCAGTGTGACATGAAATGTAAAGGGTTTTTAACCTAGAGAAAGTTTTACAAACTTTTGTGTATGTTCGTTTTAGGTCCCTCGGTTAGGAGGTGTAGAGCGTTAGGGGCTTTTTTGTAGTTTGTTTTAGGGGCTGTTTGATTATGCTTACTGAGTAAGATCTGACTGAGTTAGAAGCTGACCCAGTAAAAAGTTCTGACCGAGTCTGCATCTGACTGAAACTTGACTGTTTGATTATGTATCTGACTGACTCTGCTGAATGAAAAAAATAACCACTATATACACTTCTGTTAAATTTCTATGTTAATTGAGTGTGAAATGATAAATAATAATAATAATAATAATAATAATAATAATAATAATAATATAATAATAATAATAATAATAAT
>BJCO01001192.1:0-19637 GCA_018326465.1 Flaveria floridana
TATATATATATATGGATCTAATAGGACCCATGGATTAAGTGATAGATGGGCTTAAGAGCCTATTACCACCCTTAAACAACCCTAATCAGGCACCATAACATAGATACTTACAACCCAAGCAACAAGAATTCTAGAGAGAGAGTAGGGAGAGAAAGTAAGAAAATATTAAGGTTGGAAGCTTGGTGGATTAAGGGTTGAAGACCTGAGTATTGG
The DNA here is from genome assembly GCA_018326465.1 of Flaveria floridana. Classification (NCBI taxonomy): domain Eukaryota; kingdom Viridiplantae; phylum Streptophyta; class Magnoliopsida; order Asterales; family Asteraceae; genus Flaveria; species Flaveria floridana. Next base: position 214 of record BJCO01001192.1, read on the forward strand.
GGCATCAAACAACGAAGAAGTAGCAAGGATTTTAGGTAAGAATCGTCCCCCAAACATCCTTTTTAGAACAGATCTGGAAACTAGGGTTTTGGGTTAGAAACGTACAAGAATCATATAAAGGTCATATTTTTACGTATGAAATCATGTAAAATGCTTAGATATAGTTTCATGGATGAAAAACCAAGGTTTTGAACGTAAAAAGTTAAGATTTTGGGTTAAAAACGGGCTGGTTCGTCATTTTTATACGTCCAGCGAAACTGTGAGCCCGATTAACAAAACTAGTAGTTCTCCCAACGAAACTAAGAGAAGTTCCAGCAAAACTATAGTTTTGCTGGTAACTTCGCTAGTGCTTAGGTTGACCCGTAGATCTTACAAACCTAGAAAATTCCAACGAAAGTTAGGCGCAACTGGTAGCGAAACTGCCGGGCGAAACTGGCAGCGAACCTGCCAGCGAAACTAAAAACGAATCTGACAGCAAAACTACCAGCGAAATTGTTGGTGAAACCGTGTAGACAATGACCTATTTGTGTGTTAACTATTATGCAGACCGTGTGATCTGATCATAGGCTAGGTAACATAGATGCAAGGCCACTTATCTACCAGGTGAGTTCTAGATCCCCTTATTTACAAGGTTTTCCATGTTTTAGGGCTATTATGCATAGTAAACCTAAGATTTTCAAGGCAAAGTTTTCAAGAGGTTTTACCAAGAAAATAAATTTTCATATAACAAAATATGCTATATAAAGTCCTTTAAATAAAAAATTTTCGTGTTCACCTGGTAGCATGGCCCCAGCCAAGGGCGTTGCCTGTTTGAATCCCCGCTGTTCTGCGGAGGGACGGTTACACGAATTAATTCTCATTATTGATAAAATGTGAATGTATAGACTAAGAGTTTATTTCCTATCATGTATAAGCATATGTATAACTAAAGATGTAAGTGAAACTTAAAGAAATATTATTAGGCCCATAATGTGTACCTTTGTAAAGCAAAGATTATTAAACAAACTTTTAAAGATTATTTTATATTTTAAAGACAATGTTAATGTCTTATTTGAATTATGTTGTAATGGATTGAAACTTGATGTATTTTTCCACTGCAAATGTTTATCTAAATGAATGTTTTAAATCTTTGTTTTGCTGTGAATGACCAACTATAGGGCCTCCCGGGATCAGGGGCCTCACAATCTCTATTATCATGGCTACAATATAGGTACTATAGATGGAACACTCTTCGTTAAAGGAACAAGGAATGACTTGGTGTTGGTTCAAGTTTATGTAGATGACATTATCTTTTGGCCAACTAATCCAAAGCTCTGTAAAGACTTTAAGGAGCTTAAAAAGAATAGCTTTGAGATGAGTACCATGAGGGAACTTAATTTCTTTCTAGGAAATAAAGTGAAGCAGGTTGACAATGGCATCTTCATAAGTCAGTCAAAGTATATGCAAGACATACTTACAAGATTCAACATGAGTGAATGTAAGGTTGCAAAGACACCCATAGCTAGAAACCACTCTCTTGGACCTGATCTTGAAGGGGGCGTGCAGATAAACATCTTTATAGAGCTATGATTGGGTCTCTTATGTACCTCACAGCCCGCAGGCTAATATCATGTTTTTTACATATATATGTGCAAGATATCAAGGCAACCCTAAGATGTCACACCTGGTTGTTATCAAGAGGATTCTTAGATATCTCAAAGGTGCTCCTAAATTAGGCCTTTAATATCCAAAGAATTCTGACTTCAATCTATTTGCCTATACAAATAGTAACTATGGTGGATGCAATATGACTGCAAAGTCCACATCAGGGGGATGTTAATTCCTTGGTGGAAGGATATTCTCATGGCAATGCAAGAAACAATCCTGTGTGTCTGCATTAACTGCTGAAGCTTAATATATTGCTGCTACTAGCTGTTGTGCTCAAGTGCTTTCGATTTAGAATCAGGTAGTGGACTATGTATTCAACTTCAAGGAGACTCCAATCCACATAGATAATAATAGTGTTATCTCTATCACAGAGAGTCCTATGCAGCACTCATGGACAAAACATATCAACAACAGGTACTATTTAATTAGAGATAATTTTGAAAATGGATTGATAAACTAGTCAAAGTTAACACAAATGAACAATATGTTGATCTGTTCATAAAAGCTTTTGATGAACAAAGATTAAAATATCTTGTATCAACTATTGGGATGATTAACTTTGAGTATATTTCCTTTAAGCTTAAATCAAGACTATTTCTAAAAGATGTGTGTCCAAAGTTGTCTATATTATCACCTACATAAGCCCAGTTTTTACTTTGAAAAAAAGTTCAAATGATATTCCTTAGAATTTTAGAAGTTTTAGACATATTTGCTTTCGAAAGGCATTAACATTGTTTTCGGAAGAATATTAACTCTTTAAATCAGATAACTACTTACAAGAAATTTACGTTCGGAAGAAATTTTGATATATCTTCTGAAGCAAAAATATGCTTCTAAGTACTTATATGTCTTTTGAAGGACAATTTTCTTCCGAAAGCAAATAAGCCTTGGAAGATTTATTCTCTTAAGATTAAGACTTCCAAGTTTTAATCTCTTTCGAAACCGAATATGTCTCAGAAGAGAAAATACTCTAAACATTTTTCTTCCGAAACAAATTTCTATAAAACTCAAGAATATCTTTTGAAGTTAAAATTGGCTTCAAAAGTTTTTATAAAACTTCTGAAGACAAAATACATTCGGAATATTTTCGGCTTCCAAGAAAACTACCTTTTTGGGCACCTTTTCCAGAGGTGGGACCGACATTTGGATTTTAAAGTTTATCTTTTTATATTAATTTTGTCTCAAATCCATTTCATATATATACACTCAACGGTTCCCCATCTTTCAATATCTTCTTCATCTGCAAATTCTCTAACCTAAATTGACACACAAACCGCCTTTGTTCCTATCTTCCTTCACCATAAAGCTACCTCAAAATGGCCATCCTTGATCGTAGAAACCAACCCGATTTTTCCATGCACTTACACAGGCAAAACAATCAGGTTGCTCTTTTAAACTCTGAGAAAGACCCTGGTTTCTCAGAGGTTTATGGCTTCTTAACTCTGCCAAACTACTTCACCTCCCTCACCATAGATTCTCCACTATATAAAGATCAACTATTGGAGTTCTGGAGAACATGCCAAGAGGTCACCATGGATGGGGAGAAGGCACTGTTTGCCACAGTGCAGGGGAGGACAATCTTCATCACTCTAGCCTCTATAAACACACATCATAGGCTGGATGATATAGAAGGTGATTTGTCCTTCCCCAAGTTTGTTGTCAACCACTCCTTTAGACAGATTGGCTATGAACGTGATTACTCTATAAGAACCTTTAGAAAGAGAAAGGTCTCCTCCTAGTGAAGTACCTCCTCCATGTTATCATCCATAGTTTATCTAACAAGCATGGAGGATGGGACCAAATTCCTGAAGACCTTTCCTATATAGTCCATGGGATGGTTCAGGGGGTCAAGTTTAGGTATTCTCAATTTGTATTTACTAATTTACTTGCAAACTTGGACTCATTAGAATATTATATGTTCCCTAGATATGTCAAGCATATTCTTAACTATAAACTAGGCTCATAGTTAAGGAGAACATGTAATGTTCTAAACTTAGGACAGATGAAGCATGACATCTTTAAGACTATAAGAAAGCCTATTGTTGGCTTGTCAGGGGTAGAAACAGCCCTTGCCCTAAAAATATTAAAGCTCATTGCTCAAGGTGACAACCTAGCAGCACCAGCTAGTGTTGAACCCACACCTTCCACTTCTCAACATCCCACACAGCCTTAAATAACCATCACCTATAAAAGAAAATCCAAACGAACCCCTACACAAGCTAGTCAGCTTGTGCAGACCCTCATATCACTACCCACGTAGGAGGAAGTGGACACTGGAGCTCCCACTTCCCTTAAGGAGCAAACCACTCCCATCATACCAATGATCAGTACAAAGGTTCCTCATGCTCAGCCTGATGAGCTCACAACCCTAACAGCCTTAAGCCTTCACTTAGAGTCTTAAAACTCTAGTGGACAACCTTCAGGGGAAAGTTACCATCCCAGCCTCTAGATCTTAACTAACCAATACCCAACCTAGAGTTCTATATGTTGAAGACATGGGCTTTAGTGAGTACCATGAGTCCCTCTTCTCTACCCATACCCAAGGAGAGATAAGTACTCCTGCATCACCCATGTCTAGCCCATAACATCCACCCACTACTGAGGTGGATCTTCTAGAACATGTTCAGGAGATTCATATGGAAGAGGCTCTCACTTCTACAAGTTATTACATCACTAACACCTCAATCATAGCAACCCAACCCCTTGACACTTCACCTGAAGCCGTCAGCAGGGGAAATCCAACAGCCAAGAATAATGTGTTGGTGATGAGGAAGAAGACTTAGGTCCTATTCTCTCATCCCTTATGATTCTTCTGATGAAGATAAGGGGAATATGAAACTAAAGGTGCAACAACTGACTAAAAACTACACCTATTTAGTTTCGAAGGTTAGTCACCTGGAATCTCAAGTGACTACCTTGCAAAGGAGGGTCCATCATTAGCAACTTGAGATTTCTGATCTCAAGGAAAGACTAGGTAGGAGACCTCTCAGAAGAACTCAACCAAGTCCATAAGAACCTATGTGTGTGGTGGACCTAACCTCCGGCTCACCTATGCAAGAGGGTGATCCTACCAAAAAGGGGGAGAAAGTTTTAGCAATCACAAAACTTGGGAGTTCTTCTCAGATTATGGACATTAAGTACTGACCACCCACACTAGCAATTATCCATTCTCAGTAACCTCCTCAAGTCCACATTGATATGGACTCACTTATACAAAGCTTTTTTGAGGAGGGTATACCAAGGGCTATGCCTACCCCACCCTATGATGCTTAAAATGAAATACTAGGGTGGAGGTATGATGCTGACAAGAGAGCCCTGATACTGTATAGACTTTAAAGGCAACATGAGGTCTTCAATTTTTAAACCCTGAAGTACTATGATAGTCTTCATTTAGTCCACATCACTTGTAAACCCAAGTCAAAACAGGCAAGCTGACAGACTGGCTGAGAAGATACAAGACAGGATTATTGAAGAGTTCAAACAAAGAAGAAGACAAAGGCTAACAGGGAATTCATTGTTCAACTGGATGTTAAGATGGGAACTAAGATTATCTTTGAATGTGAAACCTTGACTGAAGGCCCAGTGATAGACCATGTGAACCTTGTCATAGGAACTACTTCAATATCCTTTATCCTCAGTGAGGCACCAGCTGGTGAAGGTGCTTCACAACCTCTCTCTTGCTAGAGCTTCACTATTGAACCAAGTAATAAACGCCAAAGCTCTCTCCACCATGAGTCACCACAGCCTGTGAGTGCCAAAGGAAAACAAAACCTGACTCCTGAGGAGATTGAGGAGGAGGAGAGAGAGAGGAATAGGAAGCTAAGGGGAGAGAGTTTAAGTGGGACCCCATAGTTCATGGAAGCTACAATCAGGATTGTCCCCAGGCCAAATACTCAAGATGATAAGTTGAGGGCAACCAAATTAAACTACTTGGGGACTAGGAACTAAACATAGATGAACTCATCTCTCTTCCCTTAGAGGAACTCAATGAACTAGAAGATACAGAGTTGTTAAAGGAGATGAAGGAGGTAGAGGATGCAGAATTGCTCCTCAAGATAAAGGAAGAAAGGAGGCAGAAAACGCTCTACAAACATGCTTCTACCCTCTCCCTAGTTCAAAAAAAATTAAGACAGTGGTTATGGCAACTAAACAACCTTAGGTAGACAAAAAAGTAGATAGACAAAACATGATTAGCTACCCGAGTGCCACGGGTCTCTATCAGGCGTCTGCACTTCTTTCCTTATCATATGAGTACATAAAATTCGAGTATCTTAGGCAGCTTAAGCAATAAGTAATAAAAAGAATAAAAAGCTGCTAAGAGAAAGATGAGGGAAGAAGCTACAAAGTCAAGAGCCATCATTCAAAAGAACAGAAAGAAGTCTGTTAATAAGTAGAGGATGATGAGCTTCTTGAAGCTATATGGGTTCTCCGAAAGGAGGCTTAGTCCAATGTCTCTATCCATTATGGATGAGAACATTAGATGATCAAGCAGAATATTAAAAGGGGGAGCTTGTTGACTTCCATTCTCCACCAAGTCAAGCTCCTCCTGAAGTTGAGGTCAATGTTGAATCCCAAGAGACAACATAACCTGGACCTAGTATTAGACTATAACCAACTTTATCTTCTGGTCTATAGCAGGGTCCTGATCCCTCTTCTTCTAAACCTGTGAGGAAAAAGGACCGAACTAAGAAAGACACACAAGAACAACCTAGTGCTGAAGGCCAGTCTTCTCAATTAAAGTCTTCAAACTGAAGGAAGAGGATGGCCATGAAGAGGGATACTAAGAACAAGAAGAAATCCAAGGCATCCACCTCCATACCTAGGATGAGTCAGAGCATCCTGAGGTGGCTGAAGAAGAGGTTATTCAACCAAGTCCAACACAAGTAGAGCTTTTACAGCTGGAAGACCCATTATGTCCTGGACTTTTGTTGCAAATCCAAACAGATGGTATGTATTTAGAGATCAAGGAGGTTAAGATGTCTATTTCTGGCAAGACATGTTTGATCTTCCTCTGCATGATATCTATGACACGAGAAGGTACTATGAGAGTTTGAGAGATTCTGACCAATTGATAAAGAAAGGGATTGTCTTGATCCTGATGAGGACTGTCAATATCTAAGATCCCTTCTCTTTTTTGGTAGCATCAGCCTAGGGGGAGCTTTTAAGGTTATACTTGAAAGACTGACGCAATCAAAGCAACTAAAGAGCTTTCGGCATGCATGCATGAAGTGCAGAATATAAGTTACTTCGAAATTTTTACACTCTTCATAAAAAATATTTTAAGTATAAAGTCTTCCGAAGCCAAAGACCAAATCTTCCGAAGCTAGAGATGCGGTCTTCCAAAGCTTCAAGGACAAAATCTTTCAAAGCCAAAAGACTGAAGACTGATTTCTTCCAAAGATAAAGAAGACATGCTTTCTCTGATCGTATTTTGCATAAAGCTAACGAACTTTCCACTGCCACTCTGAAGACTCACCAACTTATACAAGTTGGTGAAAAGTCCATGCTTTAGTAAACTGTAGATTATGGTTTGGAGTCTGTAACTTTCTACTTTGTACCTTTTATCCTTTTTGTAATAGATTAGGATGTGAGCTATGGTATGTCATAGAGACAAGTCAAAAGGCAATCTGCTTTTTGACTTTACATTGATCTTGTTGTCTAGATTAGTGTTTCCAGCTGGCTTTCAAAGTATAGCCAGCTATAGAATGTAGTAAAAGTATCTCATGTTCTTGTATTTCTTTTTATGCTTTATAGCACTTGTAATAGAACTTGAGAGTAATATAGAACATTCTTGAAAACCATACTTATCTTGTTCTTGTTCTTTGTTAGTCGCATTACTTACCTGTGTTCTTAGTGTCTCTCTTATAAACCTGGTCCCCTATTTGATTTGTTAAGCGTTCTAACACTCTTCTTATTATGAGACTGATTGTATTGACCATCTCTTAACCAGTCCTACACTAATCCATATCTGATTCTTTCAGTAAAACTGGCAATGATCACTCTATCTGCTAAATCATCAAATTGGTTTTTGGATAGGGGTTCAACTATTTTAGAAGCTTGTTGGACTGATGGAGAACAATGCTCATCCATTTGAGCAGGTTGAGAAGTAGTAGGACTTTATTGTGGTTGACTATTGGGGCGGGTTCGGTAGATGGTGTAAATTCAGCAGTATCAGACTTTTGCGTCTTCTTTCTTTAATCTAAAGCCTGCTTTGATCTTTCTAGATGAGATTTGTAAATCCCATCAGCTTTGCCACCTCTATTGCTTCAGAATCAATGCTCGGATTCCTTAGTCTTAGTCTATTTAAGTTAGTTATCTCAAACCGGTTAAAGCATACAAGTTGGTTTCTTGAGTAAGCTACTCTCTCAGCTGCTAATTTGGTTATGGAGTAGTAATTCTTCTTATGATTATATTCTCACTCCACTATTGGATCATAAGTCACTAGTGGGGTTTCTAGGATCTCTTTACCAGTATTAGCTTTGACTAATATTAATACTTTTTCAAGAAGTACTTTGGATTTATCATTCTTACATCCAAAGATGTTGAAGTACTTAGCAATTTGCTCTAATATGTTAAGAGGCAGATCAAGTACCTTATTTTTATGATCATAGTATTTGATATCTACATCTACCCATTAGATAGCAATTTTTTTCATTTGAGAGATGTACCTAGAAGTTAAGACCTTTGTTACTTTGATTATCTTCTCCTCTACTTCTGGGTCAACAATCCTTGCCTTTACAATTCTTTTAGGGGCTATCTTCTTCTTTGCAAGGATTGAGGAGATGGGCTGACTGTTATCAGAAGTTATTGATTTAGAGTCAAGGGATGTTGGAGGCTTAGTCGACAGATAGGAGGACATTTGAGTGATTTTCTTTGTTTTGGCATGTTGTCTTTCCTATTTCTCCCTAGCTTCTTTAACCATTAGGAGCTATCCAGCTTCAAACTTTTGTCTGATTTCTATAATTTTCAGATCAAGAGTTGACATACTCATTGGTCGTACTTGTCTACCAGAGAAACCATAGTACTTGAGAAACTGTTTCATTTATTGTTTATTCTTGAACTCTTGTTGAACTTTTCTGCTTGCTTTCTCTCTGACTCAACCTTTTTTCTTCTACCTAACTCAGCTAATCTCTCCATCCCAAATGAGTTTTAGCTATCAGTTTGGATTAAATCTCAGCAGTGCTCCAATCCATGACCTCGTTAAAGTTAAATCCTTTAAACTCAAGTTGAGCTGCTAGGAGACAAATTTTCTCGATCTTTCTTTCCTCTCTTCTGAATAGAGATCATGGGTTTGGATTTCGCAGTTATGGATATTGGATCTTGCTGAGTGGTTGTTCTTTGAGTGCTTTTGGTAAATGGCCTGGATAACTTAGATGGCACCCTTTTGAAAACTTTGTCCTTTGGTTTAGGTGGAGCTTCTGATGTTGTTCTACTAGATTCACCACTAAGGTTAAATTATTTCATTGTAGTTTTTGCAACTCTCGATTCCTTTTCACTTTTAATCAAGGCAGTGATGTTATTCTTAATGGAAGATTCTTGAGCTCTGCCTACTTTTAGTTCTATAATTTCTTCTTCAACCTTGCATGGGAACAGCTCCACCTTCTTAGTCATCACAAATCTGGCCTTTTTTCTATGACTCAATCTCAACTTCTTCTTTAGTAGTCATAGGTCTCTTACCTCTTTCAGAGGTAGAGATCAAAGGAGGTCTGACTGCTGAAGGTCTAGTACTTACACCTGATACCTCACCAGCTAACTTAGGATCATCGGTAGTGGTCTAAACTCTCTCGGCATCGTTAGTGACTTCTGGTCCATCTGTTTCCGCATTTACCTTAGAGTTAACTCAGGTTTCAGTTTCAACATCCGGTTGACCAAATATCACCTCAGTTGATTCTTGGAGTTTAGACTCAGGGGTGTCTTTTTGTTATGTATAAGAGATTGAGGAGTTGAGTCTAATGGCCCGGGACGTGAACGAGTTCCTAATGGAACTTCTTCTCCAAAATTTGTCTAAAAAATAAGGGTATCCCTTTAACGTTGCTTAATAAAGTGTTAGGACTCTGATTGAGAACTTATAGTTATGGTTTGGGTCTACTCAGAAGAAGGAAGAGAAACCTTCTTCTTTGATCTTTGTTTAGGGGTGGCTGACACCTTTAACTTGATTGGAACTATTGTTGCTAGTCATGCATTTTTATAGAAGGTGATTTGGCTTTGGTTTATGTGCTTTTGGCTTTAAGGTAAAGGGTGTTGGATCAATGGTGGGCGTTGTTATGCTGCAACCCTGAGGCTCAGTGACCTCAAGCATGTGTGGGAATAGGGGAGTTACCTTCACAGAAAAATATTTTTCAGTGGACTCGATCATTAAAAAGATGGCTTTGTTTAAAGTACCTAAGGCATGAACAGCACCTTCAATTCTAAGTTTTTTGCCTAGATATTCTTGTAAAATCAGTTGAATAAATCTAGGGTATATTAAAAACATAAACTTAGCAGCAGCAATTACATTTTTGCAAAGATTTTTGAAAATAAAGTTGAAAATCATAACTCTGCTATTTGACAAGACCATGGATAGCCCTTGCTAAATCCAATGGCACTTAATCCCATCCTCTCGACTTGTTAACAAGTAGTGTAAAAAGATATGAAGTATGATTCTCCAATTATGATATACCTGTGATTTGTAGAAGATTGATGTTGGGAGGGGTCCTTTACATCCTATCTCCTTGAAATTGTGTCACACATTTCATGTTCCCTTTGAATGGAACATATATTCTAGAATGGAACACATATTCCAGAATTCCTGAATGTGTGTCACATATTTTACCAAAACTATAGAGATTGCAAAAACATAATTGCTATTGTGTGGAAATTAAAGAACTGGATCATAGCTAAGATCACCAATGAGTTGATTTGATGTGGTGATTTTGGATTCGGTCTAAATTCTAGGTTTTGAGCATCCATTGGAAAGATCTTTGATTGTTTCTAGGGTTTAAGAGATTGAAGGGTTTTGAGAGGGTTTGCTTTTAGACGAAGATTGAAGATGAAAATGGTGGGAAAAACTTAGATTTTAATAGTTGTGGATAATATATAATAGTGTTATTTTAAAATTTTTACCGCCGTAACTATAAGATCTGACGGCGCGTGATTATGGAACAATCTTTTCAGGCAAACTACTTCAGCGCCACTACGTATTGAAAGATAAAAGTGGGACCTACCGGATATTTTTGAAAAGACATGTGCCAAAACCATTTTCTCTGTTGAATTGTCCCATTCAGCAGATACCAATTTTACCCAGTTATATGTTGATTTGTGATGTCTGGCAGATACTAGTTATCTGCTGATTGGTGATATTCAACAGATACTCTACTATCTATCGATTGGTGATTTTTGACACATACCCAATTTTACCTATTTTACCAATAACGCATTTCTTCACAATTTTATTAGATATCATTATGTAAATCATCTAATTATTCCAAGTTCATCATCCTAATAGCATAAACAAAATATTTAAATCTTTTTTCATCAAAAGCTTTTGTGACAAGATCTGCATATTGTTCATGTGTGTGGACTTTAATTAAAATGTGATTTTCTTTTCTACACAATCTCTAATGAAATGATACATCTGATGTCAATGTGCTTCGTCTATGAATGCTGAACAAGATTGTTGGTGATTGAGATGGCACTATTGTTGTGAATGTGAAGTGGAGCATTCATGAAGATTACTCCATAATCTCTAAGTTGAGTTTCGATCTACAACACCTGAGCATAACAAATTGATGCGGCAATGTACTCTGCTTCAGAAGTTGGTGTAGAGAATAGGTTTGCTTATTGCATTGCCATGCAACCAATTTTCCCTTAGAAATTGGCATCCTCATAAGATGGACTTCTTGTTGATGTTGCATCCTCTATAGTCACTATTTGTATATCTATAGAGATTGAAGTCAGCACTCTTAGGGTGTCATAATTTTAACTTAGGTTCCTCTTTAAGATACTTTAGATTTTTTTGGCAGCCATTAGATGCGACCCCTTTGAAGCATCTTAGAATCTTGAACACAGGCATGTGGAAAACATGATGTCTGGTCTGATGGCTGTAAGATACATGAGAGATCAAAAGATAGCTCTATACTGTTGGTGATCAACTGCCTCCCCCTCAAGATCAGGAGTTAATGAACATGTCACATGGGGTTTTTACAGCCTTAGCATCAGTAGCTTGAAATCATACTAAGATGTATTGAACATACTTAGATTGATTTATGAAAATGCTATCACATGCTTGTTTCACTTGTAACCCTAGAAAGAAAGTGAGCTCTCCCACTGAACTCATCTCAAACTTTAACTACATGAGACTTTCAAGGCTTTGCATAAGCTCTCATTTGTAGACCCATATATGATATCATCCTCATATACTTATACCAATGTGATTTCCAAATCAACTTTCTTAATAAAGAGAGTTTTATCTATAGATCCTCTGGTGTATCCATTTTTCAAGAGAAAGGTAAAGAGTGTCTCATACCATTTCCTTCAAGCTTGATGAAGACCATAAAGGGCTTTATCAAGTTTTTATACACGATCTGGATACTTGAGATCTTTAAATCCAGGAGGTTGGTAGACATAAAATTCTTCATCAATCTCACCATTAAGGAATACACTCTTGACATCCATCTGAAACACCTTGAAGTCTTTAGAGGCAGCAAGTGCTAGAAAAATTCTAATTGCTTCAAGCTTGGCCATTGAAGCAAAGATTTTAGCATAATCAATGAGATTCTCAACTGGATGTTATTCATGAATTCTTAGTCTTGGGATTACTTACAGTTGTTGAGATAGATCCAAGTTGGAGAAATTTGTTTCAGGAAGTTTGGTAGACGAATTGACTGGTTCAACTACCAAATTGACTCTATCCTCAGCATTTGTCATAATTGGTTCCTTGTCAAGAGATTATCTAGTACCATAATGATCATGAGACTCCTCATCTGATAAGTCATAATGAGCAATTGATGATTGACCCATATTGTTTGTGGTACTGGCATCTGCTTCTCCTAACTATAGCTGAACGGTATCAGCAGATGACCTTTTATGACTGAGACTCGTGTGGTAGATCAACCTTGTGGTCTTAAGTACTTGGGATTTGTATGTCTGCTAATCTGTTAAGAGAGTTTCCTGAAACATTCTCAATCAAATATTTAAATGCATTTATGAATCCATTAAGATCAAACATCCAACTTAGAGTATTTCTAACACTATTTGTGGAATTTTTATTAAATATGACATTTTTAGATTCCTCAATACTGTGATCAACTTTTTATATACTCTATAACCCTTAGCTTGTGATGAGTATCCTATAAAGAACCCATCTACTAATTTCTTAGCAAACTTGAATAAATGATCTTTGGTATTTAGAAGGTGCATGGACATTCAAAAGGTCTTAGAAACCCTATGAATGGTCTTCTCTTATGCCATAATTCATAATAGGTTTTTCAATATGTCTTGACTATCAACACCCTATTCTAAACATAGCATATATTGATGACTACTTCAGCTCAGAATGTTATAGGAAGTTTAGAGTCAGATAGCATAGTCCTTGCAGCCTCAATAAATGTCTTATTTCTCCTTTCAACAACTTTATTCTACTGAGGAGCTCTAGGAGCACTATATTGCCTTGCAATACCTTTGAATTCATAAAAATAATCAAGGGTGTGGCTTTTGAATTTAGTGTCCTGATCACATCTAATTATTTTAACCTTTTGATCAATTTGGCTCTCAGTTTTGATAATAAATGATTCTAAAATTCAACAGTTTCTTCTTTAGTTTTTAAATGTAAACCTAAGTGAATCTTGTATAATCACCTATCATTACCAAGGATTATGAATTTCTTCCTAAACTCTTTATAATTGTTGGCCCAAATAAGTCCATGTGTAACAGATGTAAATGAGTTATGACTGAATTCAATTCTTTGGACTTATGAGAAGATCTCTGTTGCTTTATTTTTTGACAGGCAACGTAAAGGTCAGCACATGCAAACTTCTTATTCGTTAGTCCTGTGACTAACCCATTCCAAACTAGTTTATTCATGTTTTTGAGGTTTACATGTGCCAATATTATGTGCCAAAGGGAGGATTCATTTAGTGAAGCTTTGGAAATAAAACATGATACATTTCCTGAAGGGATGCATTATGCATGTTGAGCATGTACATATTGTCCTTCCTGAGAGCTCTTAAAAGTACTTTGTCACTTATAACTTCAAAACCATGATATAGTGCAATACATTCATGCTCTGTGAAAAGAGTGTTTTTTTCACACAACTGAGACATACTCAGCAGATTATGGTTTAATTCCTTCATATATTGCACCTTGTTAAAGATTACCTTGTCATTTCTTATTGTCCCCCTACTAGTAATGTATGCTCCTATTGTATCATTTTCAAAGGCAACAAATGCATTGTTATATGATTCTAGATTCAGCAGCTATGGTCTGTCACCTATCATTTGCCGGGAACATCCACTATCCACAATTCACAAGTTAGTTTTGACATGTGGACGATCCTACATACAAACAAATTGGTTAATGAGGAATGGCGACCCAAGCTTGTTTAGTCTTGGGTCTTCCAGTTTTTAGTAGTTATATATCAATGTTAAGTGTTTAAGGGGTGATTTTTGGTTTTGGATCATCTAACGATTTAGCAGATGTCTTTAGTTTCTAGGCTTTTCTTTTGACTTTGCCTGACACTTTGACATCATCCTTCTTGTGATGACCTTTTGAAGCTTTTAGAAATGGTTAAGAATTCTCAAAAGTCTTCTTCTTTTTTAAGTTTACTACTGACTTGTTCGGCAGATCCTTCACAAGTGCTGAATTATCCTTGGAATCAACACTTGAGGGACTTGATTCTAAGCAGTTCTATAACCACCATCATTTCCTTTATAGTGTTCTTTGGCAGCTAAAGACTTTCTTGTGGGCCTAGGCTTATTGGGATGTTTTATAAAATATACTAGAGGATTGTATTGATAGTCTTTTGCAAAGTGGGTGTCTTCTCCATATAGGAGGCATATGATCTTCATATACTTCTTAGCTAACTTCATCATCTACCTAATCTCTTAAATCTTCTTCTTCATCTCTTTATTCTTATCTCCCTCGGCTCCAACTATCTTTTTACTTATCTTGTTATCAGCATTATGTGGTTAGTTTTATCTCTTCTTTGGGAACCTCTTTTTGTTGATATCTGCTGCTTCAAAAATGGTCTTTTGAGTATATGTTTGGGGTCTCATTTCTAAGGAGTTTAAGGTTCCTGCACAGCAACTTCTTTTGTAAATCTTCTAGTTGCAGCAATACTTTGCTTGAAGCTTTGTTTTAATGGAGAGGTTTGACTCAGTAGGCAGCTGGTTGACTTTGGAAGATGGCTTTTCTTTTACAAACTCCATCTTCCAAATAACAATCTTATTTGCTTTTTCCTTAAGTTCTTTCCTCTTATTCTCCCTTTCTTCCTCCTTCTTTTCTCTTTTCTCTTCCTCTTCATCTACTTCCTCAACTAGTCCCTCTTTCTCTTCCTTCTTTATTTTCTCAATCTCTTTAGCAGATACGCTTGTATAGGTGGGTTTAGCATATACTTGCTTCTTTAACTCAAGGTTACACTTAGGGGTATATGTGGCAGTGTATGTCATTAGTGGTTCCATAAAATTATACCTTAAACATGTCTTAGTTTGATACAACTTTTGGGAGTTTTCTAATAAAGGCAAATAATTTTCAAACTTCTCAGTTTGAGCATTGTATTTATTAGCATATGTTTTAGCTATAGCCAAATTACATTGTGTTGATTTCAATCTACTTAAGTAATCATCAATTTGGATCACTAGGTTAGTTTGCTCATGTTTTAGTTGTGAAACAATCTTTGCTAGCTCTATTGTCTTTTCTTTTTAGGCCTGATTATTTTTCTTAATATCAGTTGTATTTCTTAGGCTAGATGAAGTAAACGGACTTTGATGAGTTGAGTGTTGTGGAAGGTTTGATGAGCGTGGAGGAGATAGGTTTGACTTTGGTACTTTGCATTCTTTTCCAAAGTTTCCCAACTATTGTAGTTGAAATATTTCACTTTTCTCTTCTCAAACCCAAATCCTAATCTTCTCTGCCTCGAAAACTTTCATATGGTTCTCTATTGAAACTGCTTATCCTTTAATGAAATCATGGCTATCTGGTAGTTGATGTCCATTTTCTCAAGGTCATATGGATGAATACACTCTAGATCTTCTTCAGAGATTTGAAATAATTAGCTTGTTCACTAATAAATATAGAGTTTGAGGGATATGTTTATGATAAGGATAGTGAAGCCTGCTGATTCCATCTACTGAATGATGGTGATGATTGAGTTTCAGCAGTTAGAGATTCGAGATAAGTGATCATCGGTACTTGATGAGACACTATAGGAGTTTGATAGGATTTGGAGTGGGAGTGTTAGTGAACAGACTCATACATAAGTGCCATGAGAGCTGATGACTTTAAGGGGTTGAAGATCTATCAAGTAAGTATTCACCTGCATCAATTTCCATCTGATAAGCACTCATGATGTTGTTAACTCCTTAAGATTCATTGCCTTTAGATTTTCTGTTCTTCTAATAGACATGGTGTAAACTATACATGTCTTCTCCAGAGACATCAAGAACTTTCTGAGAACATCACTATTCTCCATCTTCACTCCTGCTTCATTGAGAGAGTCTAGCAGTTTAACATATCTGAGATATGTAGCTGTCATGGTTTCTCCCCTTATGAAACTAAAGTTCTCTAACTTTTGCTTCTTGACATATCTTTTATTTTCTTTCACATCCTCTGTCCCTTCAAATCTATCCTTTAATACTTCTCACAATTTCTAAGCAGATATGAATTTCTTAAGGCCATGCATGATGTTGTTTGGTATGCTCATTCTGATCGGCCATAGAGCCCTCAAATCCACATCCATCTTCTTTAAATCTTCATCTGAATATTTTATGGGATCTTTGGGTATCACGACTCCACCTTCACGAGCAGCTTGGACCATGGGGACATATGGTCCATTCAGAATCGAGAGCCAGAGTCTCATGTCTTGATTCCTTATGAAATCCTCCATTTGGATTTTCTAGGTATTATAGTCATGTGGTGTAAACATGGGAGGTTTGGTCCAAGTTCCATTCTCCAAATCATGCTTACTTGAGATGGCTATAGTACTCATGTTGAAAGGATAAAGAGGTATGAAGAAGTGTGGTGTTTAACATGTGATGAAAAGAAGAAACAAGTGATTTTATTGAAGGATAACTTCCAGCAAAGGAAGAGCGAAAGATCTAATACCACTTGTTAGATCAGGGTTATGGATTAACAAGACTTCTTCTTTAATCAGAAGTTAACAAATGTGGAATCTAAGTTACCAACTTACTAATAAATACAAATACTTTAAGTAAAGATAAAGTAGACAGATTATTCTTTCAAAGTATTCCCTTGATTTTTCTTTTTGAGTACAAATTTTACATTTGGCAGATGAATTAAGTGGCGTGACAAAGCTTGCCTCGACCATACAAGTGTGAGGACTTTATAATATGAACTATAAACAATAAGAATAAAGTATTCCATATTCAGAATGTACAACAAGACAGACGACAGCTTTAGTACTATGTTGTCTCTAAAAGGCAGAACATAACAGCCATCGGTACAAACAGTCTTGTCTTGTGTAACAGTAGGATCAACAACTCGTGGAGTTTAGTGCTAATTAGAAGCAGTCGATCAGCAACTCATCTATTAAATGTTGATTGGTAGTTGTTCAACATATGTTGATCGGTAATCATTCAGCATATGTGATTCAGCAGTTGATTCAGCACTTAGTAGAATTCGGTAGTTAGTAGCCATTGCCGAATTATTGAGTTTTCGGTATCTTCATCCTCTTCATAGATCAACAGCCTTGATGTGACCTCCTATCCGCATCTGTAACAAGTTTGAGGGAGTGGACGGTCATGAGTGGTGTGTACCTTCTTTCTCCACCTTCCACATCCACCCATTTAACATTGTCCTATGTTGCCTCCTAGTTCATGGGGTTACATCGGATTTGACGTCAATGTCGATGGTGTCGGGTACCAGTTTTATAATGAAAAAAAGCAATGGGTGATGATTTGGCCAACCCCACCAGCAGTGGGTGTCACCACCAAGGCTCTCTGGCTGCCTACTTTAGATTAATGGAGGCGCTCGTGGAGGTGATAGATATTTCGGTGGTGGTCGCTTCACCTTACCGGTATTGGTTGCCACCGTCGATCTCTATCGATTTCATCATTAACCGATCTCCTAAGTTTTGCTAGTGATTGTGTGCCTCCGAATTCAGTCTACATTTTACCATCTATTTTCATTCAAAATCGTGCTCCAGTGACTAATTTAGTATTTTGTCATGCTCTGACGGTTAAATGTGTTAGATCTGATCATATTGACGGTGGCGCTGATAGTTGGCTTGGCCTCCTTCTTGGAGTTGAGGTCTTCTACTGGTCAAGGTTGGCCACCATTTTTACCCTTTTACTATTTGTATCTCTTTGATACCCGTTCAGTTTAAAGAGATACAAACACCATTATCGATGTCGTTGACCAGTCGATGATGAGGAGGACAAAGTCTTAGGCTTGTTGTTGGTTTCATGTTCACCACTGCTTTCGTGGTTGTTGTTTTTGTTGACTAGTCGATGATGACGAGGTCTACCTCATCTGAGGCTTGATGTTGGTTTAATGTTTATCAATTTTGTTGTTGTTCTCTTTTAGGTATCCATTAGGTATGTTTTTTTCTTGATACTAGGGATGTCAATGATGACAAGCTATTGCTCAGCTGAGACAAAATGTTGTACTACAACTAGATGATCTCATTAAATATGTTGTTATTTCATGTTTAGTTCTTACGAAATCCAAAGGCAGTGATGATATAATGAAATTCAAGGCTATCATTTACCATTTGCAACCAGATGTTCCAAGTCATTTTAGTTTGTTCATAAAAAAATTATTTAAAATAACAGAATTAAGATAATAGCAAAAGAGATATATTAAAATAATAACAGTTAACTACTATATGTATAATTATAATAAATCATATGTATACAATAAATTTTACTAAACATATTTATTTAATGCTCGTGTGTGATTGGAGTGAAACGAACTTAAAAGGTCAAGCTTGAGCTCTAAACAATAAAGACGTTAAAATAAAAGAAATGAACAAACATGAGGGAAATCTTGAAATACTAAACAGATAATAGTTATGAATCAAAAACGATAATAAAAACAAAGCTATAACATAAGCAGCAAGCAAGACACAAAGATACTGCAGAAAAAAATTGACATCAATTAATAGACTTCTGAATTTTAATAATTGTAGTTTATCAATAACTAGGTTAAAACCCATGTGTTACACAGATTGAATAAAAAATAATAAATTGTATAGTTAATAACTAATATTTAATAATTATGAAATGATATTTTAAATTAAGATATGATTAAAATTACATATAACTAATTAATTAAAGTAATAAAACAATATGAGACTTCAATATCATAGGATCATAGATGAAGATGACCCATATCAAAATCATATAAAGATGAACACCATATATAGAACATTACCGAGAACCACCTTTTTCCTAAATGGAAAAGCACCATAGATGAAGCTGACCTAAATCAAATTTATTTACCAACAAAAATCGAATAACTACTTTGTTGCAGTCAAAAACCACCATTTGTTCCCTTAAGCTACTGTAATTTGATATCTTGAACCACCATCTGAAGCATCTCTATTGGCAGAATATTGTGCACCC
>BJCO01001193.1:0-14996 GCA_018326465.1 Flaveria floridana
TACCCTCTCTCCTTCTCTCTCTCTCTCTCTATATATATATATATATATATATATATATATATAGAGAGAGAGAGAGAGAGTAAATGAGGAGAAAGGATTTCATTATTAAATCAACAAAGAAGGCGATTTAACCAGGGGGTTGTTTCCGAGAAGAACCAGAGAGAGTGTGGTGGTATACTGATTGAGAAAGTGAGTGGCGATGATGCGGGTGGTTGAATCTGGTGGGCGACTGAGAACTTGCACCCTTTGTTGATCTGATGTAGTGGTGTCCATGACTGGGGTGGTTCAGCTCGCTGAAAAAAACAAATAAAAAACATAAAGTGCGATGGTAAAGAGGTGTGCAATTAACTCTTTATTTAATTACTTATTTGAGATATTATAATTTATTAGCACTACTATTGTGTAAATAATTTAATAGTAAAGCTTTTTTTTTCATTTCATACCAAATTAACTAAAAATTTAGTATCCATCCATGTTGGGGGCTAAAAGGTGCAATCAACTCATAAAACTTTGGACCATCTATATAATTTTTCAATCATAGGAACCAAATAACAATTTGATCAAATCATATGGACTATTTATGCAATTAAATCTATAAAGTATAACAACTTATACGTGTTTGACAATCTGAATAGTTTGTATATTAGTATATGTTAAGGAAAGGGGGCCAATTATTTGGGCCTTTTATTAGATAACGATACAATTTTGTCACGTGAAATGGACGTTCGTTACTTATTTATATTTCAAAACTTGCATTTTACTTTTAAATATGATATAACAACTTCTCTTGCTTTGTTTATAGGGTAATGTGATTCTTGTGAGGCTATACTTATAATTGAATTAGGAGTAACTTACATAGATCGTCCATGTGGTTTACTCAAATTTCAGCTTTCATCCCTGAGATTGAAAACCTACAGGTTAATTCCTTTGAAAAAAATATTGTTAAGGCATGACGAGGATGGAGCTACCTAACTTCATGTTTTGTGCTAATCTTATATGCTAAAGATTAAGTTCATCTATTGAAGAACAACATCGACATCAATCAAGTATTAAACAACTATAAATTAGCACTTATACACCAACTCATGAAGATCTGCTGATTCATTGCTACATTAGGCAAGAGTGTTAGTACCGAAGAGTAGTGACGACAACATGACCTTGCAACTGCTGAAGTTGTTCTACTGATTTCTTGTCTATTATGTATACTATTTTGTAACCAATAGTATTACACATTCGTAAAATTCCATAATGTGTAGATCAATAGCTGAAATATGACATTGATCCTAAACCTCTAATAGATGGTTAAGATTTGTTTTAGAGTTGAGCTTTCGTAGTATAAACACCTCACACTTGTATACTTATGAGGTTAGCTAGTTTTTACCCACTTGTATCCTTCTGTTATTGCTCTGTAATCAGTGAAGATTATCAAGTGAATAGTTTAAAAGAACTTAATTTGTTATTTTACATTCAAAGTATTATTTGTCTTTCTGTTTAGTAGTCAGCTAATAATTCAACATTTGTTATCTATCAATTGTTAAAAAGTCTTATTTAAATTCAAACCGATCCAACAAGTGGTATCTCAAAGCTCTTTATTTCTTTGAAGTTATGTATTAACAAATCACTTGTTTTTTTATCACACTATCAAACACTTAAACACCTCATGCCCTTTATTTCTCCAAAGATGACTACTGTTGCAATTTCCTGCAAACGTGAGCTAGAAAATGATACCCAGACCAAACCACCAATGCTCACCCCAAATGACTATGATACTTGGAAAATAAAAATGGAATATTTTCAAGGAAATCAAGATTTGAAACTCTGGCTGTCAATTCTCAATGGACCATATGTTTCAATGGTTCAAGTTGCTGGTGAAGGAAGGGGATGATTCCGAAAGATCCCACAAAGTATTCTTAAGAAGATCTGAAGAAGATGGACATCGACCTAAAGCTTTATGGCTTATCAAGTTAAGCATACCAAACACCATAATTAATGGCTTTAAGAAGTTCATTATGACATTGTTAGTAACAAGTAGCTTAATTAATATATTCAATTGATATATGGTTATCCAACCTATCAAAGGTGGAATATAGCTTCTTAGAAGTTATGAGAAGCACTGAAAGCCAGGCATGAAGGAACCAAAGATATAAAGAAAAACAAAAGAGATGTTCTAAAGCAGGTGTTTGAAAACTTTGATTTTATCAGGGGAGAAACCATGATTGTAACATACCTAAAATATGTAGAGCAGCTAGACTCTCTAAACGAAGTAGTAGTAAAGATGAAAAATAGTGACGTTCTCAGGAAGTTCTTAATATCATTACTCATGACATGGATAGTGTATATTGTGTCCATTAGAATAACTGAAACTTGAACACCATGTCATTGGAATAGTTGTATGGCATTCTGAGTGCCTAGCAGATGGAAAGGATGCAGATGAAGGATCCTCGGTAGATCTTCCAACACCTTGTAGTCTTTAACACTTATGGCTCCTATTCATAAACTTTTCTTAATCTCAATTTTACCAGATACCAGTGGTGACTCATAAAGTGTCGATGATCACGTATCCTAAATCCATAACTACTGAGTCACAACCTTCACCACCTTTCAGTAGTTGGAATCAAGATTTATCAACTCTAGTTTTCTCATCAAGTCACTCAAGCTCAGCATTTGTCACCGAGCAAACAAACATCTATCAACTATCTGATAAATATCGGGAATGCATATATCCACATGATCTAGAAGATCTTAACATCAACTATCAACTAACCATGATTTTGTTTAGAGCTAAACAGTTTCAGCAAAGAACTGGGAGGAAGTTTCAAAGACAAAGGACGTCTGGATTCGGAATAGATAGAAGTAAAGTGAAATGCTTCAACTGCAATCAACTTACCCATTTTTCCAAGGAATGTAATGCCCCAAAATCAAATCCCTCCTTTAAGTTTTCCTAACTTTAAGCAATCATTAAGTTACCAAACTCCTCCTTCTTTAACCATTCAAAGACACACTTGAACTATAGCATCAGGTGAGGACTCAATTGACTGCATCTTTCAAGTGGAAGACAACTTACCTATCAGCAATGTTTTAATGGCTGCCATCTCCACTTCTTTATCTCAGGTAATTCCTAAACACTACTGTACACCTGAGTGTATTACAAAAGTAAACAAGTGCAGAAATCATATATGGATCTAATTAATAATGTAGAATCAATTAACATTCTTAAAATTTCTTTTAGAAAAAAACTAATCAAGCTTAAAAGGAGAAAATCAAAGAACTAGAAAAGATTGTTTCAATGTTAAAACATGAACCAACAAATTTAGAGACCTATATTGATGATATCTTGATCAGATTGAAGTCTAAACAATGTGATTTAGCAATAGATAAGACATAAAATATAGTGTTCAAACTGGAAAGTTTGAAAAATTGCTTGCTTTCATCGAGAACTCCCAAAAGTTATGTGAAACCAAGACAGGTTTGGGGTATGATGTTGTGGAACCTCCAGTAGTATACCCTCAAGCATACACTCTCAGATGCAACTTGAAAGTGAAAGAGAGAATGTCTGCTGAACTATGTGTCGGTACTTTTAAAAACAAGACCGAACGGGAGATAGTCGAAAGTGGAAATGAGGAGATTTAGAAAGAAAAAGTATCTACTAAATCAACTAAAAGAGAAAGAGAGAAGTTGATGGAGAAGACAAAACAGATGAAGTTTGTTAAATTATCAAAACAAACAGAAAAAGACTCATAATCTAAATAATATCATAGTTGTTCATCTGGATTAGTATCTCCAAACAAGGATAAAACTAAATAAAGATGGGAAGCATGAAAAAGACACATGATGCGAAGTGTTATGCAAGTACGTTAAGAAACACACCGGAAAGAAAATATGTACATGCCTAAGATAAAAAAATGCATCACCTTCAGGTTATGTATCATAAAACATGAATAAACTGGTGAAAAATAGTTTATTCATGGGACTACCAAACAAGGAGTTTGCATATGCTGATCACTGTATTGCTTGTCTAAAAGGAAAGCGACAAAGATATTCTTATAAATCTAAATAAATAAATTCAGTTACTACTTCTTTATACTTGTTGCACATGGACTTGTATGGTCTAATAGGTGTAAATAGTTAAGGAAGAAAATCTTATTGCTTGGTTAAAAAGATGACTTTACGAGATAAACTTGGGTTTTTTTAAGATACTAAGGATGAAACTATTGAAACAACTTGATCAAAAGGTTAAAATAATTAGATGTGATCAGGGTACTGAGTTGAAAACCTACATTCTTGATTCTTTTTGTTAGTCCAAATGTATAGACAATATAGTGCTCTTAGAACTCCTTAAGAAAATAGAGTTGTTGAAATGAGAAACATGGTACTTATTGAGGCTCTAAGGACCAGGCTGTCTAACTTAATAGTTCCTATAACATTTTGGGCTAAAGCAATCAGCACTACGTGCTATGTTCAGAATAGAGTGTTGATAGTTAAGACATATGGAAAACCTTTTATGAAATATGACATAAGAGAAGACCATTTATTTGGTTTTTAAGAACTTTCGAATGTCTATGCACTCTCCTTAATACCAAAAATCATTTATTCAAATTTGCTGAGAATTTAGTAGATTGGTACTTTGTAGCATACCCCTCATAAGCTAAAGCTTAAAGGATATCCAACATAGTGGATCATATTATTGAGGAATCTTAGAATGTAATATTTAATGAAAATTCCTCAAATACTCTTGGCTGCACCCCATGTTGGATGTTTGATCTAAATGGATTAACAAATGCCTTTAACCATTTACTTCAAAATGTTCTAGGAACATTGCTAGAAAGTTCAATGAATACTCAACTTACAAATACGGAAGACTACAGGGTTGATCTTCCTTTGATTTCTGGTTAATGAAAATCAACTACCAATCTCACCAAACTACAGTCAGAAGATGTACATGTGAGTACCACAAATTTTATTTATTAAACATAGAATGATCATGATGACTCATCAGATGAATATTCTTATGTTAATGAACACATTAGTTCTAGGCAACTTGCTGAAAAGGAAACAACTACTGTAACCACCAAAGATGGTGGCATTTT
Organism: Flaveria floridana; assembly: GCA_018326465.1. Classification (NCBI taxonomy): domain Eukaryota; kingdom Viridiplantae; phylum Streptophyta; class Magnoliopsida; order Asterales; family Asteraceae; genus Flaveria; species Flaveria floridana. The sequence continues at coordinate 5,088 of BJCO01001193.1, forward strand.
GATAGTTGATCTATCTGTTGAACTTCTTGAAGCAATTTTCCCCAATATGGACTTATCTCAACAACTCCAAGTGATTTCATAACTAAGAATTCGTAAAGTCCAGTTAAGAATGTCATTAGCAATGTTGATGTTGGTTTGAAACAAGGAGCAGAGTGCATGAAGCAAACATATATTCTCATGTTTCTTGTTTCAACTGGAACCAAAGAAAGTTGATGAAGCATTAAGAGAGAACAACGGGGTAGAAGCAATACAAGAGGAGCTTTTTCTAGTTTAAAAGATAAAAGGTTAGGAAACTATGTGCACTTCTGAAAGGGAAGATTGCTAAAGGCACCAAATGGGTGTTTAGAAACAACAAGGATGATAGGGGAATGGTTATCAAGAAAAAAGCAAGACTTGTGGTACAATAGTACACATAGAAAGAGAGAATAGACTATGATGAAGTCTTTGCTTCGGTAGCAAGAGTAAAGGCAATAAGAATATTTCTTACTTTTGCTACCTCAATAAACTCAAAGTTTTTTCAAATGGATGTGAAGAGTGTCTTTCTTTATGGAGAGATAGATGAAGAAATCTATGTATGCCAGCTACCTTGGTTTAAAGATCCAAAGTTTCTAGATCATGTGTATAAACTTGATAAGTCTATGTATGGACTTTATCAGGCTCTAAGGAAATAGTATGAGACTCTCTCGACCTTTCTTTTTAAAAATGGACACACTAGAGGTTCCATAGTTAAGACTCTTTTCATAAAGAAAGTGGGAATGGACATCATGTTAGTACAAGTGTATGTGGATGATATTATATTTGTATCTACTAATGAATGTCTGTTCAAACCTTTTGAACACCTCATGAAGTCAAAGTTTGAGCAGAATTCAATGGGAGAACTTACTATCTTTCTAGGGTTAGAAGTCAAGCAAACATCTAGTAGTATCTTTATAAATCAATCTAAGTATGTACAAGACATCTTACTGAGATTTCAAGCTATTGATGCAAAAGCTAGGATAACACCAATGTCCAGGACATGTACCTTAACCACTGATCCTATGGGGGAAGTAGTAGATCAACAATCTTATCAAGGTATCATTTAATTTATCATGTATCTCAAAACCAGCAGACCAAATATTATGTTTGCTACATGTTTGTGCTAAAGATTTCAAGTAGCTCCTAAAGTGTCATACATAATTGCTACCAAGATAATTCTGCACTACCTCAAGGGGAACCTAAGTTGGGATTATGGTACCATAAGAGTGCTTACTATAATCTATGTGTATACATTGATAGTGATTATAAAGGTTGCAACAAAAACAAGAAATCTACATAATCAGGATGTCAATATGTAGGGGGAAGATTAGCCTCTTGCAATGCAAAAAATCAAACCTCCATATCAATATCAATTGCCAAAACGAAATACATTGATGCTTTTAGTTGTTATGCTCAGGTGCTATGGGTTCAAACTCAACTAAGAGATTATGGTGTCAACTTCATGACCACCCATATTCACATTCACAACAACAGTGTTATTTCAATCACAAATAACCAAGTTTAGCACTCAAAGACAAAGTACATTGATATCAGGTATCATTTCATTTGTGATTATGTAGAGAAAAAGATAATTAAACTAATCAAAGTTCATACAAATGAGTAATATGCAGATCTCTTTACAAAGGCATTTGATGAAACCAGATATAAATATCTTATATCTACTATTGTGATGGTGAACTTTGAATAATTTATAATCCACTTCATATTGTCTTTTAAATTGTTGTTGAAATTTCCTTTTGAAAAATATGAAAAACTTATTTCATGTCAAATTACATTCTATTTGCTCATCCTTGAAATTCGGTAGATAGATGAGTCTCAACGCTTGAAATCGGTAGATAGATGATTGATGGTGAACTTTGAATAATTTATAATCCACATCAAATTGTCTTTTAATTGTTGTTGAAATGTCCTTTTAAAAAATTTGAAAAACTTATTTCTTGTCAAATTACATTCTATTTGCTGATCCTTGAAATTCGATAGATAGATGAGTCTCAGCGCTTGATATCACCAAGATCCGGTACGGCTCACTTCTATCTTCTGATAAGTAACGGCCTCATACTTTTCCTAAAAAGACTCTTTCATCATCAAAGAACCATTAGAACTAAAGTTTACGGTGATAAAATTTTAAATTTCTACTATTATAGATTATCCACTAATTGTAACTCGATCTTCCTCTTTATATCTCTATTTACACTTCATGTTCTACATTCTCACAAACACACTTATCTTTCATCAACCCTATGATCACCGAATACTCTTTAAATGTCCACTCAAACCTAGAATTCAGACCAAATTACAATATGTTTTTTCACTAGTACCCATGGGTGACCAAGTGTATGACCCTATGCTGAACTTTCTTTACAAGAGCAATTATGCCTTTGCTAACACAATTAAGCCAATCATATGCGCTCCCATACATTTAAAAATTCCAAAATACATGCTCTATACAAAGGGACCATGAAATCAGGGTGTTGAAATCTACGGTACAAGGGCGTAATATAACTATCTAGACAGTAAATATTCTTTCTCACTTGCACCTGGGAGATGTCGAAGGTTAATCCACTTTTTCAAAAGAAGTAGTGAGTCCGACCTTCATAGAAATGGGATATGAAGGCACCCTTCCTGCTTTCACCTGGTATATCATAACTCTAGAGTTATCATTCATATCTTTCTCCCTTATCTCTCTAACAAAATAGGAGGTCGGGATCAAGTTCCATTGGACTTAGCAAGGGCTATCCATGAACTTATGAAGTAGTAGTGTTACAACTGTTCTAACTTTATTTTTTCAAAACTTATGCAAAAATGTAACTCCTGTTGAGAAATTCAAAATTAATGTTACCAAGGTTTTTATAACAGATTTTAAATGAGGATCTTCATAACAAAATAAAATTTGAAAGGGATGTGTATCCTCTTGCACCTCTTAACAAGGCAGTATTCATAAATTTCTAAGAAACCATAAAATCATTTTTAGGAAAAACTTCTAACTTAATTGTTGGTATGCTTAAGGTCACTGAGTCTAAGGGTGACATCATGGCCACATCTTTCGCTTCTAATCCCATACCATTCATTTCAAAGTCCACAAAGTCAATATCCATAAAGAAATAAACCCATGCATTATATATTAAGAAGACGCAGGCGCCTAAATCAACTCCATTTAAAAAGGCAAGGCTGGAGACAAGGGTCTCAGCTAGGTCCAAGTTGTCAGACCCAGCCTATTGGCCCTCAATTAATAGTCATAATACTATTGAGCAACCATAAAGGGATACCCATATCATTGAGACAACTTCAGAGGAAGAAGTCTAATTAGGAACTGGTTTACAATCTAGGCCATTAGACATAACTCCTTAAATCTAAACTCACATGTCTTACACCCAGGATGAAGCTTTTTATACTTACTTTCAACATGATTCACTGTCTTCTGAAATCCATTCCTTATAGACAGTGGGAACTAAATTGTATGTATAAGCATCTGACCCACATCCTTTGGCTCAGGAGATTGACCCTAACGAAGAAATGGTCAATGTGGAAGAGGCTGTCTCTACTTCTGATCCATCAATTGATCATCATGATAAAGACAACATCAATAAGAACACAACCGTGATGGCTCACCTTAGGGATGTCTCTATAGAGTCACTCCTTGTGGAGAGGAATCCTAGGTGCCTAAGAAACCATATCTGGTGGTGAGAGTGTAGAGGCTACGCCTAGGACCTCATATATTCATAAGGGTTCCATACATATGGATAGGGGAAGTATGAAATTGATTGATGATTTGATGGCCAACAATCATGATCTTGCTCAAAGGCTCACAAAATTACAAGAAGAAAATAAAATATTGTAAGGATAAGCTGAAGCACTAAAAGTTCTTAAGTTGAGATTTGTCTGCTAAGAGCTTTAGCAGATAGAGTATATGAGGTAGAAACTCAGCTAAAGACTCTACAAGGTCAAACTGCAAGAGTTGCTGCTTTGGAATCTTAATTAAGAACTCTTCGGTATTTAGCTACATGGGTAATTAACCCTAACTCTAAGGTACAAAGCCTACAAGAAACTATTAATATTTAACGGTCCATAATTCTATGCATTTATGAATCACTAGCAATAGAAGAACCTTTTGGATGTTCCTTCCTTAACACAATTAGTATTATCTAAAATCTCAAATGATGCTAGCAAAAAGGGGGAAGATAAGCCCAAAGAAGTTGATGATAACTTTATTTATCTAACTGGACAAGTGGTAGATAATTCATAGCCAATTCCATTCTCTTCTAGATTGAATGAAGATTTTGAACCTCTGTATGAAGCTAAAGTCAAGCTCAATGCTTTACTAAACAAGCATGGGTATATTAGCTCAAAACAGAAGAGGGTGAAGTATAAAAAAGAAGATTGAACTTGAAATCTCAACTTGGCAAAAATAAAATGTTTCAACTTAAGAAGTTAGGGCTTCCATCTCTCTTAAAAGAAAAAAATAGATGAATAATAATCAAAGAGACAATTAGTACTAGGACTTAAAGCCACCCCAAAATCATTTCCTAAGGAAGAAGATCCTTTACTTGTAATTCAATATGTAGCTACCAAGGAACTCAAGAAATCGACGAAACTGCTAAATTCATCAGGACTGAGATTCAGCAAGCAAATGAATCTATCTGTCATATGATAGTTTACACAAGATGAAAAAAACAATGGAAGATAAAATAAAAAGACATGGGGTTAATCCTTGAAAAAAACAACTCACTTCATAAATCTCAAAAGGATACGCCTACGTCTGAGCTCAAGAAATTAGCAGAGGTGATGTTTGATCAGCCGGATGTTAATGTTGAAACTATAGTTAACTCTTAGGTGAATGTTGATACCGAGAGCCTAAAAGATACTAACGAAGCTAAGAGAGTTCAAATAATTATCGATGATCCACCAAAGCAATTGGTGCTGCTACAGGTACATCTGGCAAACCATCAGTGGTCAAACCTATTAAAATCTTCACTCCCGTTATCTCTACTAATAAGGGAAAGAGACTTATGACTACTGAAAAAACTAAAGTATGAGTCTTGAGAAAGAAAGAATAGATTCCTCATAACTAAGAGAATGGAATTCTTTGCAAGAAAAGTTGAAGAAGAGCCCATACACTTATACTCTAGCATAACTCAAGAAGCTACTATAAAGAAGAACATTCTTGCAGTAATAAAAGTATGAAGGAGTCTAGAGCTATAAGAAGAAGATTCAACCCTATTGGAGAATCAATCAAGTTAAAATCATCAATTTCTTCCAAATCAAAATCCAAAGCTATTAAGAAAGTGATTTCAAATCCATTTGGCCCAACTACTGAGAGTATCATTCAAGATGAAGCCACTCAGTAAGCTCTTTCACCAAATACTGTGGATCCTACACCAGTCATCTTAGCTCAGAGTTAAAATAAGAAAGACAAAGATATAGGAAAGTATATCTTGTCAGCTTAACTTAAGCTAAAAGGATTTAACTTTAATAAGGTCATTAAATGGAGCCTAGCTTAAATCAAGTCCTAACTGATAGCTACAAATCATGTTGAATTAGAGAAATCAGCTGAGTTAGTAAGGAGAAAACAAGCTGAGTCTGAGAAGAAGCAAACTAAAATATTCAGAGAAGGTCTAAAGACAAACAGCAGATGAAAATGCACCTTAGATTTATGGTTTCCCTAGTAAACAAGTAGGACCAATGAGTATATACATTCTTGATCTAGATATCAGAGAAATCAAGAAAAGAGTTGCAACTAGTGAACAAGCTAAGGAGGAATAGGAAAGACAACAATGGAAAATAAAGAAATCATCTCAAAGAGTTTCCTATCTACCGGCTTAGGAACTAGCATCTCCCCATTCTGAAACTACTATCTAAGATCACGATCGACCTTTATCATTAGCCATTGCCATAAAGAAAGTTCAACTTGAAAGGGTTGTAAAGGCAAGATTTTTGATCTAAAAGTAGAATGAACATTATCAAAAGAAAAAAAGTTTTAGGAGATGGATACAGTGAGGAAATGAAGAAATTTGCAGTCAAGAAAGCAAATGGAGTCATCAATTACTATAATAGTGATAATGATGTTCTTGATTTGACTCTAGACATTCAAGATAAATTTGTTAAAGTTCTTAGCATTGTTGGGAGAAGAAATAAGAAGCCTAAACTTCAACTCTAAAAGCTACTATCTTTGGTCCAACCCGAGTCTGGTGAAGATATTTCTAAGACTCCTCTATTAGCATATGATCCAATTGAAAAGTGGGAATATGACCAAAGCAAATATACATACTTCATCACTAGATCAACTCTTGTTAGCTTATTCAAGAAATTACTTGGTATGTCTCAACATATTTCATATTACTAATTTTACTAGGATGGGACAAAGAAATTCAATCTATGACTTAGAAGAAAAAGAAGTGGAAAAGGTGCTTCTAATGATATGCAAATCACCACTTATGAAAACAAGATGGGCTTCTATACATATTAGACAAAAAAGGGAAGTTGTAGCTGCCGAAGTCATGTTATGTACTGATCCTTCATCCATTATTTAATCACAATCTCTTTTTCCAAATGTCCAATCTACTCAAACTACTGAGCAACTCTCTCCATCAATCCAACAAGCAACTTATGTAACTGAACCACCATCTCTGAAAGTTTAAACTGATTACACAACAAACAAAGTGTAAATCACTACAGCTGCTAAAAGAATTATAAGAGCTTTGGCCAATCCAAAGCAAGATCCAAGAGATTATCTCCTAGTATCTAAAAATGAAAAATCCTAAGAAGATTATGGAATAGACATCACTAAATGGAAATATGACTTGAAATATGAGAGATACGTCATTGAGAGAAATGATGGGTCAAACTCCTTCTTTTATGATGAATTAGAAGCTCTGAAACTCAACCAAGAAGAATTGAAGAGAATGTTCTCCCTTATCAAATAATATGAAGATATACATGAGAGGTACAAATCAATGGCATCTGGATAAAGATTGAAAATAGAGTTGATGCAGAACCTAATCGAGATGGAGAAGAAGATGTTTTACATGTCATTTTATTGAATGTACATCATCCCATAACTCACTAGAGTTACAAGTCCACTACCAACTCTTTCTATCTAAGATTTGTTGGTGTTGGTAAAATTAAAGTAAAAGAATATTATCTTTTTATATTGTCCCAACACAATATAAAAGACTTGGTAGAACTTATTCTTCATTATCCTATAGGAGATAGGATAGGCTATATGTATGAACTACTTTTGACAAGAAGGATTAAAGAGCAAAACATAGTTTTGTTAGCATTATCCTAAGGGCAATTTGTTAAGACATGAAAAGAATGAAGCTACCTAAGCTCCATGTGATGTGTTGATCTTATATATTAAAGATTAAATTCATCTATTAAAAAACAACATCTACATCGATCAAGTACAAAACAACTATGAATGAGCACTTATAACCTACTGATAAAGATTTGTTGATTCACTACTGCATTAGACAAGAGTGTCGATACAAAAGAATAGTGGTGGTAATATCACCCTGCAAACCCTGATCTTTTGTTCTATTGATTTCTTATCTATGTTGTACACTATTTTGTAATCAATGATATTACACATTCATAGAATACCATAATGTGAAAATCAATGGCTAAAACATGAAATTGATTCTAAACCTAGAATAGATAGTCAAGATTTGTTCAAGAGTTTAGCTTATATAGTATAAATATCTCACACTTATATAGTTATAAGGTTAGCTAGTTTTTACCCCTCCCCTCATGCTTGTATTCTCCTGTTATTGCTTTCTGTAATCAGTGAAGATTATCATGATGTAAGGTTCACATTAAAAGGTTGATGCAACCAAAGCAACCAAAGAGCTCTGAGCATGCGTGCATGAAGTACAGAGTAAAGTTACTTTGGAAGATTCATACAACTTAGGAAAATATGCTAAGTGCAAAATATTTTGAAGCCTAATGATCAAATCTTTTGAAGACAAAGACGAAGTCTTTCAAAGCTTCAGAGACAAAGTCTTCCAAAGCTAAATACTGATTTCTTCCAAAGATAGAGAAGACATACTTTCTCTGATCGCCTTTTGACAAAAGCTGATAAAACTTTCCGCTGCCACCTCTGAAAACTCACCAATTTAGATAAGTTGGTGAAAAGGTCCATACTTTTGTCAACTGTAGATTAAGGTCATTGGTCTGTAACTTTCTATTTTTGTACCTTTTATCCTTTTTGTAATATATTAGGATGTGAGCTATAGCATATCATAGTCATAAGTCAAAAGGCAATCTGCCTTTTGACTATACATTGATCTTGTTGTCTATATTAATGTTTCCAGCTGGCTTTTAAAATATAGCCGGCTGTAGGATGTAGTATAACGTGTCTCAAGTACTTGTATTTCTAATATGCTTTGTAACACTTGTAATAGAACTTGAGAGAAATATTAATATTCTTGAAAACCAAATATTATCTTGATCTTGTTCTTGTTCAGTCTCATAGTTACTTGTGTTTTTAGTAGCATCAACATAAACCCGGTTTCTTATTTGTTCTATTAAGTGTTCTAAGTCTCTCCTCACTGTAAAACTGTTTCATTGACCCCTTCAACGGTCCTGCAAGTGAATACATTGAAAACACTTATATGTTATTTTACATTTAAAGTATTATATGTGTGTAAGTTTAGTAGAAAGCTAACAAATATTACATATTTGCTGATCATTAGGAAATTCTTGTTTAAGTTCAAACCGATCCAACCAATATAACATGTTTCATCCCTGCATCAAATGGTTGTTAGTTGTTGACGTTAAAATTTGAAAAATGATGATTTTACCCCTTGCCACCACCTTGCCATCATCACAACCCTACGTTGCCATTTTTAGAAGAACCTATAACAACACTACCAAGTAAAAAAATAGACCAGACCTTCTTGTAACAAGAAAAATGTTATCATTGATGTTGGAGGGAAAAATGAGCAGATCAAGGGGTGATGGTGGTGGTGTCACACCCTCAAAATCCACGTACGGGGTTTTACCGCGAGGCGCGTGACAAACCAGGATCTCAGTCATTAGTTACTTAGAATGACTCTACATGAACCAAAATTCAAATCATAGTTTACTTTAAAAACTCGAAAGCGTTTTAGTAACCAAAAGACCCAAACAATGTAACGTGTAAAGAAAATACGCAAAAGATACGCGCCCAATCATAATGCAAAAACCCAAGCATAACTGTTTAAAATAGACATAATCATAAATAGTATTTTAAACAATGCAGATAACCTAACAATGCTGACGTGTGCGTGCTCCTAGGCAACTGGCAACCTTAACATGAGAATAGCATATTAAACAAGTCAACACAATGGTTGGTGAATTCATGAGTTTGCGTTAAATAATAATCAGTAATAGTTGTAAAACATAAGCAGTGTATTGTAATAGATAGCTAGTCTATACACAATTAGTAATAATCATAGTGATTTCATATTTGAAGCTGACTGTGTTACGTATGTTGCCTCCCGCCATAACTTACCAGGTCATGACAATATTCATTAGGACAATATTGCACCCGTCTGACCTTGAGTCACACAGGTGGGGCTCGTCAGACCCAGTATTACTACCCAAGATTTCCCCGCTAAGTATTTATTAACAACTCGAAAGTGTGAGGGATTTCCATGGTAATCAACACTATATTAAGACTATACACAACTCACTGTGTTTGTAAATACTAGTATGCTATCTCCCCCAAAAGAGATTATGTAAAAGAGTGGGGCATGAACTCACCTGATGCGTGTAAAGAATACTTAAAGATTAAATTGACAAGAACAAGTGGAAAGACCACCTTCAGAGGTTACCTAGACACACGAGTACATAAGTACGTGTATACAGAAATCACAATGAAACCCTAAGTGCTCT
>BJCO01001194.1:0-16380 GCA_018326465.1 Flaveria floridana
GAGCCTACCCCTAAGCCCACTCCTAAGACCATTCCAAATAAAAGAGCAAAAATCTCAAAATCATCCTCTATCACTGTTGATGATCTAGCCCTTGATATGCAAAAGGCTTTACAATATTTGATTAAAGGCAAATAAGGTCCGACAGTTCTTGAATGTTCTGAGAAGTTGAAGTTGCTTGGGTTAGACCCGGTTGATCCTCTATTCTTGGCCGTTTTTCATATTTTAGGAGTTTCGTCCGACATGAGAGAGGCATGGATGATATTGCCACCAATTCCTGAGGTATTGAGAGGGTGGATCTCGATGACGACAACAAGTTTAGGATTAATAAAGTAGTTGAGAACATTATCTGCTTAGTGTGTTGAAAACAACATTTGCTTTTGGCTGTTTATGTTTTGAACAATGAATGTCTTTGGTTGGTTATGTTTAGAACAATGAATGCTTTTGGTTTGTTATGTTTAGAACAATGAATGCTTTTGGTTTGTTATGTTCAATGATTTGTTATGTTTAATGGTTGTTTATGTTTAATGGTTGTTTATGTTTAATGGTTGTTTATGTTTAATGGTTGTGTTCTACTAAAACAAGATCACAATGGATTTTAATAAGAAATTACTACTCGTAATTCTTATGTAGTTGTATGTTTGTTTTTTTAGGAGAGGTTTAAAACGAATGCGAGACAATGGCTCGGCTATGTCGGGGCATAAATACACATTAGAATTATTGCATGGAAATCCCAAACAATGTGTTGAATTGCTACGTATGTCTCGTGAATCCTTTGTACGACTATGTGCTCATTTTAGAGTATATTGTTCGTTAAAGGATAGTAAACATGTTTCGGCTGAGGAGAAGATTGCTATGTTTTTTATGATAATTGGTCATAATCAACGATACGTGGTTATCAAGCGTTGATTTCAACACTCAAAGCAAACAATTCATAAATTTTTTTATGAAGTGTTGGATAAAATGATGCTTTTTGCCAAAGATATGATAGTACCAACGTCTTCAATCCAAATCCAAACATTCCGATACATAACAAAAGGCTACGTCGGATTTTCAAAGGAGCGGTTGGTGCACTTGATGGAACTTTGATACATGCTGTTGTCCCTACTAGCAAACACTATTTATATAGATGAAGGGGAAAAGGAGATTGTTATCAAAATGTATTAGCAATTTGTGATTTCAACATGATTTTTACATTCATTATGACTGGCTGGGGGTAGCATATGATTTTAGAATATTATCAGTGGCATTATCACATACAAATGCTTCATTCTTGTTACCACCACCAGGTATTTTAATTGTTTTTAAATATTTGTATTTTATTTTAATTTCCTAATTATTTATATATCTTTACAGATAAATATTATCTTTGTGATGCCGCTTATGCACACATACGAGGATTTATGGCTCCATATCGTAATGTTAGGTATTGGCTTGGAGATTTTCGTAGGAGTCGTGCATTGACCAATAAAGAAAAATCTAACCATGCACATGCAAAATTATAAAAACATTATTGAGCGTTCGTTTGGTGTCTTGAAAGCACGGTTTCCTATATTGAAGAGGATGACACCATTTCATTTGGTTACACAAAGGAACATTACCATTGCATGTTTCGCGCTACATAATTTTATAAGGAAAGAGGGTCTCAACGATGACTTTTTTACACCAGACGATTAACCCAATGTGTATTTTGAAAATCGTCATGTCGATGCTGATGAAAATGATGTTCAAGAAAATGGTACGACATTAGATCGAGAATATATGACTCAGTTACGAGATGAAATTGCTGAACAGTTAATGTAGAATATCGAATAAACGATTTACATAAAATATATTGTATGGTTTTATGAATATTATTGCAGTTTTTATGATTTTTATTTTTATTTTAATGTATTTGTATGACTTTTATTTATATTTTAATGTTAAAGTATTTTTTAAAGTAAAAAAAAGTTTATTTTAATTACAAAATATTTTAACAGTCAGCAGATGTTAAAAAAACAAACGATCTTTTTTTTCTTGCAAACTGCAGACGTTTGGTCCACCTCTTCTGCTGTAGATGTCTGCAAATGTGGTCCGCAGACCGTTTCCTGTATAAAAAACAAACACCTAAGACTTTAAGTGGGACTTGAATGAGATTTACATTAGAATAGGGAGTGAGAATGAAAGAAAATGATAATCAAAGTGAAAGAATGTAAATATCTTTTACATATTTATTATGCTTTCTTCTGTTGACGGAACATCGTCAAAAACCCTAAACCTTCTCAGAAGAAGAAGCTGCAATCGCCATCTGCAAATCTCTACGAATATGGCCGTAAGTATAGATCCCTGAGGCTATTAATTTCGACAGTGATTACTGTTTCGTTTATGTTGATAATCGTTATGTTTGTAGTCGAATTTCGTAAATCGACATGTGTATGTATCATCCAACCAGAGTCGACTCATTAGTTTGAAGTTTTGAGGTCTTATCGATGAATGTAAGTTAGTGTGTGTTTTATTATACACGAATTTATGGCTAACTGGTGTCGATTTAACATTTCATGAATCATGTTATTGGTGGTAAGAATTGCCTAAAGGTTAATAGTGAATTGATGGGGCTAGTTTTTTATCTATTTTCTATAGCTGTTGTTTGCTTATGTACAATCAATCTTGTGAATTTGGCTTGGTTAGATGATAGTATTGAGGTTTGGGGTTTTTGAAATTGGGTTTCTGTAACTGTAAGATGTGTACATTTTGTCGTGTAATTTGGGCATTTCATCACTTTCATTGGATGAACTATCACCTTTACTTTCACTATCTCTTTATTGGATGAACCAGTGATCTTTTCTACTGATCTTTTTTTCTTTGTGAAATTTTATCTTTGATTTTTGTGCAAATTGCTGATGATTTTGTTTAGTTTCTAGTTAAAATCAACGTCTTTTCATTGTAACATTTATGTTCAAAGTTGAAGATTTGTTTAGTTGTTGTGTATATTTGGGAACTAAGTTGTTTGAGCATTGCAGACGGTACCAGTTAACCCCAAACCTTTCTTGAACAACTTGACTGGGAAGGCTGTGATTGTGAAACTCAAGTGGGGAATGGAGTACAAAGGTTATCTTGTCTCTGTTGACTCATACATGAACTTGCAGGTACAAACATTGAGTATGTGTTTGGTTTGATGGTTTTGAGATAGGGGTATGACGGTATGGATATGAAAGTGATAATTTGTTTGTGTTAAGGGGTTGGGTTTTGTAAAGCCCATGAGATATGAGCTTTGTAAACCCAACCTGTTTGGTGGCTTTGTATATCATCACATGCATGCACCCTATCACTATCTTCCTTCTTTCTCTCACGCTCCTATCTTATTTTGTTGTTCCCAAATAATTTCAAACACTTATTTTTAGTTCTAATTCTAACTTATAATACAAACATTAAAAGAGATAGTTTTCTGTTTCCCTTTTTTCTCTCATGCCTATACCATATCCAATCGAATACAACCCAAAGTCCAAAGTCCAAACACACTAGCATCTTAATTTTGAAGTTTTTAAATTCTGAAAGGTTGATGTATTAATGGTGTCAGGTGTAGTATGTGCTTCTAAGTTCTAATATTAGTTTTTTTGTCCAAATTTTCAGTTGTCAAACTCTGAAGAATACATTGATGGTCAGTTTACTGGTAACCTTGGAGAGATTCTAATCAGGTATGTTTAATTATTTCTATAGCTTATAAAATCATAACTCTTCTTTCTTACTTCTTAGTACAAGTAAGAAGTTATTCAGTTTATAGTTTTTCTTCTAATGTCATCTTTGATTGGTCTTGAGCTGATTATAGGTAGCGTAATCTTATCACTCCTATGGAAGTAGAGCATGATTCTGAGCTTCTCTGATCAAGAAATAAAATAATTTTCTCATGACCTTAATTCGTTAAAGAATAATAAGCTATAGTGTGTTGCATGAAGCTAGTACTTAACTAACTGAGTGGAGTTGTTTGGACGTTGTGTGTTTTTGTAGATGTCTATCACTTGTTTATATATTCCACATGAGTTTTGACATGTACCAAAATAATGAGCTCTAGTGGGTTTTATTAACAGGTTGAAACTGGTAATTTTTATGTTGATTGAAAATAAGCAGGGTCGGGTTGTTCTGTCAACATCTTTATCGTTCAGGTTTCTGAAAGTTTATCGCATTAAATGTGATAATATAAACTATACTATTAAAATGATATCTAATTGTTTGTATAATTTGTTTTATATGGTTTACAATGTTTGAATAAAACTTTAATGACTTTAAATACGTTTCACATGCTGGGCTTGACATATTTTCAGACAAGTTATGAAATTCTGACCCTATAGAGATACATGTTAACTAAAGTTGACTCATTATGATACGTTGGAGTTGAAACTGCTTAGATACGCAGAACTGCATGGTCAAAGTTTGCAGTGCCTACGTGATTAAACTGTTCATGTTTGTATTGATTATATTTTGCATATGTACACCCTTTCTTGTGTTTAGAAGCTCTTAACGAGCAGATTGGCAATGGGTCAAAACGAGCAGTTTTTGTGCGATTGAAGTTGTGTGTCTCAAGACAATTATTTCATACTAATTAATTAGTCTTTTGACACGCTTACCAAAAACTTTATATTCAATAATAATTTAATGATATCCCTGGATAAAGATTGATGCTTATGTTGGATATGCAGATGTAACAATGTTCTGTATCTACGAGGTGTACCGGAGGATGAAGAAATAGAGGATGCTGATCGTGATTAGCAATCGTGCATTTAGATCCATGAGTTTCAATTTCTACATCTTTCAGTCTTGTATGAAAATACTTGTAGATGTTAAGATCCTAATGACACCAATTTAGAAAGCCTGAACTTTTAATTAGCCCAAGTTCAAGTGGCTGGATGTGCATTTATTATAGACTTCTTTTAGTATGAATGTATCAGACAGGGCTGAATGGTAATTGCTTTTTCCTTTATTTTGTCAAAAAATGTTTAAATTTTATTAAAAGATCACAAACGACTCATACATTTCCAACACCTTGGTTATTAAAATTAGTCATATCTACATAATTAAATTATAACAAGTCTTGAACTTTTTATCATTTGAAAGAGATTAAATTCTAACATTTTGGTACTAACTATGGAGTTTGAGATTTTCATACGAATGTTCAAGGAAATGATGCAAAAGTCAGAAATTTGTGAATTGGTCTTTATCTTGTTACTTGTGTTTTTCTCTAATTGTTTAGTAATTCAGAATCTCGTTTAATTATAACTGTTTAGCAGATATAGTTGTGTTGTTTACTTGTTCTATTCTAGTCCTATTATCAAGATATCATTTTCCTTTTATGTTTGTTGTAAAGTGTAAACAAGATTGTAAATAATTTATATTCTATTTTATATTGGTTATTATAAATGGTGGTTGGCAAATGAGATACTTCATAATTTTGAATGAAAGTCCCTCAATGTTTTTTGGTGCATTAAAGGTTTTGAATTTATAATCGATGCTTATAAATGTGAAATCTAAACAATCACGTATGTAAGGTACGTTGATAACTTTCTTTTTGACATGACTTTCATGTAAACTCGTCGATGTCATCTCATTAAATTTTATCACTTTAATTATTAACTCATTTTATATGATAAATAATATTATTCATGTCAACACTTTTATACAATTAGAATATCACTTCATCAAACTTTGACCCCCTTAAGGCTTAAGAAGTAATAAGTTATTTCTTTTCACAAGTTACAATGTGATGTTAACCTTTGATATTAATACGAAAGCATGCACATGAAGGTGATGAAAAATACAAAAACGTTGACAACTTCAAAACGAGTGAATGAGGTTTGTTGAGAAAATAGTTTTTTTTCAGTTTCATCCTAACAAACGTGTTTAAAGAAAACCATGAAACTATGAAAGTATCTCAGAACAAATGATTGAACTTCGAAACATCAAAAACTGTTATTTTACAAAAGAAAATTATGGTGTCAAACCTCATCAATCGCTGAGAGAATAAAAAGTTTAGTTTTGATTATGTTTTTAAGAATAAACATTTTTATTATGCCTTACAAGTATATGTGCTTTGCATGAATAAAAAAACCAACATAATAATTAAATTTCAAGAAATCCTGTGATTCTAAGAATAAAATCTCTTATCTTCAAGGTTTGTCCTAAACGGGTGCATATAGAATGTGCTACATTTTCCACGGTTTTCCGATCTTGTATTACATGAGGTGGAATTATCCGCTCTTCACATCCATCATCATCTTCAAATAAATCAGAATCAAACGTAAATTCTTCATATAAGTTTGATTTAGTTTCCGGTATGTCAATTGGAATAGATGCTATCTTCCTCTTCCTTCTCATCCTCTTCCTCTTTAACATGTTAACCCGATGACATTTTTCAAACCCGAAGAAATTATCATGTTTACTTGACACATCAACTTGCACGAATATTACATCCGATTCTTCAAATTCATCATCCATCTTTCGATACGAACATGTGTAAGAATGATGGGAAAGCAATAGAATTTATATTAATAGGGATATGAATCGTACAAGATACATTTTGTCTTAGCGTTTTGTTCTCCAAAGTCTTCTTTTGGCATTTTGTACAAGTCTTCGGATTTAATTAAGATAAAGTCTTTACACTATAGTTTCTTGGTGAATACTTCTTTGTCAATAAATTGTTGGTACTCAATACTTTAATGATTTTGAAAATTCCAAAACAAGTGTAGAGTTTAATATAATTTTTAAATTAAATTTGATTGCGTGTTTAATACCGCAGGTTTTTAACACGAAAGAATTAATAGCCAAAATTTTATATTGTTATCGTGTCCAAAATTTGAGAGCATTTTTGAACACTTGGTTTAATTTTATGTACATTTGTAAAAACTCTTTGCTCGCTAAATAATAGTTTTGTAGTTTTATGATATTGGAGTCGTCCCGACTGGGTTGACTGAAGTCTTCAAAAAGTGATTGATCGAACTGTTTTGAGCGAACTTTGTTGAACTTTGTTTTGAGCGAGGTTCGAGTTAAAAAGGTGGTTGTGATGGCTGTTGTGTTTTTTTTGGTGAGTGTAGTGTTTGAGAAGGTGGTATCATTTGTGACCGGTTGAAAGAGTAGAAATTGATATGAAAATTGTTAAAATGTAAATGTATATTTATAACGTGAATAAATAGTTTTATTTTAATATTTAACTGTCACTTGACCGTTCCTCAACCATTAGATGTGCGATTTTGATCTATATAGCACTCGACAGATATTTAGTGATCAGTAAGACACAAAAGGATCCAGAATCAAATGAACGGTGTTCCCATCTAGTAAAAAGGTACGCCGACTTAGTAGAGGTACTCCCCAGTACCACTACGTGTGGCCTAATGTCTATGTTTGCAATTTGAAATATATTATGTAACATAAAAAAAATAGTTGAGTGATTATCAAGTCAGAATAATAAGTTGTCTATAACAATATCTTATTTGTTCGTAATTTTGGAACCTCAATTCTATTTTTGACGATTTGATTGTCAAATAGTAAGATGCTAATAATCTATCAAACAGATCATGAATATTATTCTCAATTTGAAGTATTTGTTAATATATTCATGTAGGTTAACAACAGATTATATGTATTCAAACCTTATTTTAACGTTTTAATATTCTTTTCTTTATCTTAACCTTCTTTATTAAAGATAACAATTTCATTTCACGTAACCACTAAACAGAGAATCAGGCCTTCAAGACAATAACACTAAACATTTTAAACAAGTGCATACAATGTTTAGAAAATCAAACTGGACCAACCGCTGTGATCGGTTAACCGAAAACTATCAATATTGTTGGTGTGACCGGTTAACTAAAAACTATCAATATTGTCAGGTTGATTGAGCTGATAAATTAAACACAAATAAACCAGTTATCCAGACAAAACCAGTGAAAACAATGATGCTTATTTCTTCCCTTAACTGGTTGGCCAACTTTTAAATCTAAACCAGCTCGTATGACCTCTTTAGTTGTCGACCAATGAGTTCCGATGAGGTAAGTCATGGTCCATTGATCTCGGGTTTTGGTCTTTTGCCAAGTGCAACGGGTAAGAACCATTAGCACATTAAGACGTAAGAGCATACTTAAACACACACACATGCACATACACTTTAAGATTGGTTTAACTAAATGCAAGTTAGAGATCAACAGAAATAGTGAAACATGAAACAGTGAAGTACTATTTCCTTCCGGTTCCACAACCGTAGTCATTGTTCAGCGAATCTTTCTAATGTTCTTAGCAACAACTTTAAACAAAAAGAACATTTTCAAGTCTCCAGAATCAGCTCAGTCGGCATCATTAGATCAATGTGCCTCCATAGTCCATAATATTATTTTGTTAAAGATGCTAAAGTAATCAGATGAAGAAAAACCGAGAAGCATCCAGAAGTTTCTGTTGGTGATGAGCAAAGCTGACCATTGGTCATTGACCATTTAGCTCATGTAAGACCTGGGACAAACGAGACTGCGAATCTTGGAGCTCAGCGAAAGAACCATGATGCAGAGAAATAAGCAGTATATCCAACTTCGGGAAGCAGAAGGATTGGGCTTTCGAGGAGTTGAACTATATGTTTCATGTGAATTTACAGAATTGATCTCACTTTGCTCCAACCCGAATGAGAGAACAATGTTGAGATGACCATTTTTGCCCAAAGACCAGTCCAGCTTGCTTCCTGTGAAAGTGATATTTCGTATTCTGATCATTCCTGTAGTAACACGAACTGATGTAGAAGCTTGAGAAGCTGCGGCCATATATTTCGCAGGGAATTCTGATGTAAATGCAGGTGGAGCAGACATGTTTCCCAACATGTAACTTGCCCTTTGGAGAAATGGGTATGCAAAATCTGCACACAACAAAGTAGACGATGTCTAGATCAATCAAGATGTCAAAACGGGTGAGTTTGGTCACGTTACTATAGCATGAGTCGGGTTGGGTTGACCCAAAACTCTCTTTTTCCAAACACTTGTTTAAATATAATAGGCAAAACTACAAGCATGGAAACAAATTCTACCCTTTTTTTGGAACTTAATAACCAACTACAACAATGGCGCAAGCAGAAACCAGCTTACACTTTATTACCCGTTTTTTTTTTTGAACAATTTAAAAGTAAAATTACTTTAAATGACGATCACTAAAATCAGTAATAAGCAGTTGGGTGTTTCTATCTGCACCTAATATGAAGTTGGTAGCTAAAATCAGGAAAGCATGTAAAGTTTTATTCCTGTTTCATGCAGTCTGCCCTACTAAAAACTTGTGAAATATTTTATCCAATAATAGTATTATGCTATTTTGATTATGACTAGACCTTTAGAGTAAAATGATTAGGAGGTTTTATGCACCAATAATACACTTCAGGGCACCTCAACCCATTTAGTTTTAGCTAAAACATCTGCCCGTTGGACCCACTACAGATAAGTAAACAGGTCAAAACTACTCCCTCTAGAAGAAACAAAATTTCTACTTTACCTGTTGACAAATCTGCATCCTCTTCCTTTAAAGAGGGGGCAATGCCGTTACTCTGTCCTTCAAATAGTTGTTGGTTTGCTTCACAAGTCTCATCAGTTCCTTCCATGTTGCCTGTTGCTAAATCTGGATGTTCTTGGTTCGAAGTGGAAGCAAAATCACCGTTTTGCGCTTCAAAAAGTTCCTGGCTAACTTCTCTCAATTTATGTGTTTCACCATTTGGATTCTGATTATTAAAGAACAAAATCATATTAGCTTACAGTACGATTAAAACCAAATAAGAGAAAAAACTGAAGCAATGGTGTGTTTACCTCAAGTATATTCTCGTTATCTAGTGAATCAAAATTGTATTCCAAGTTATTGATTGGTGGCATAAGAAACGATGAATACTCATCAAAAATGTCAAGGCCAGGTTCTGTCTTGACATCATTTTTAAGATCATCTGCTTCAAGGAATGAATTCCCATCAAACTTGAAGTCACCGGTTGAAGCATCAAAAAATGGTTCATCAAGCAAATAATCCACATCAATTTCATCGGTATTGCTTGTTTCATTAATGTATTCATGTTTTACAGATGTGGGATCCAACTCGTTCTGTACGGGCAAATCAAACAACTTGGGTTCTTCTAGTTGTTCAGTCTGAGGTTGCTCCTCACCCTCACCCGCCAAGAAGTTTTGTGGGTCATCAACTATTTCTGTGGATACATCACCACTGCTGTTATCATCACCTTGATGGTACTTCAATTGAAGAGGATGATGTTCCTCTGGCATGTCTGAGCCAAGAATCTGAGATGAAGAAAACAAACCATGAATGAATAAAATTATACACATAATCAAGGTTGTTGGCACTTCTGAAAAGCACAAACATGTTGCAATTTAAGAATAACATCAATTATTTTAATAGACACACATGGGTCACATGGCTATAGTGGTTAGCCCTAAACACAAAAACAAGAGGAATATGTATTAAAGCATATACATTCAATATATCCTTTTGAGCACTAGTCTTTATAATTCCATTCCACCATAAGCTCGTTTGCAAATAATAAATATCATATTTGTATGTAGTCATGTAGAGTAAATAAGCCAACATTGTTTCTAACAAAGAAATAGAAGAAGAAAGTCCATTGACTTGACAGACCAGCTTTATAACAGGAAAGTAATTAATTAAACTTCCAATTTAAAGTAAAGAATATACAGCAACAGAAAACATTAATGAAGACAAAAAACATATTGGTAGAACCTGTTTGTTAAAATGTGCTTTTTAATGAGCTCATTAAAAATAAATAAATATTAATATCAGACAAAATGTTATGAGTCTCAAGAAGAAAAAGAAGAATATATAGAAGAATGTTAAAACAAAACAGCTATGTAAATGTTCAAACCTGCTCAAGGTCGTCTGCATCAAGATATGCATCATCATCATCAACAGGCAATTCCTCAGCAAACTCTTGTTTGGGTACCATTACTAGCTCATCATCCTCCCATTCCTCCTCAACAAATGGTGCTCCATACTGTTCACCATTTTTCGGCCCAGAACCACTCTTCCGAAAGATTCTACAAAGAACAAAAGCATCCTGCCAACCCAAAATCCCAAAAAGTTAAGAAGATAGTCACAACCATACTCATATATATGAATCATCAATCCAGCCTTGGATCCTTGATAAAGTTACTTTGACACCGATACCATATATTGTGCATGTATATTTATGTTATACAGAGCAAATCATCCTCACCTGGACAATTCCAGCTTTTTCTAACTCCTGATCAATGAGCCTGTATTCATGCATAACCCAGTTTGTTCTCTCGCCCTTCGGTGCCCGACCAATATGATAAACCAAAGTTTTTTTCATGCCAACCAGTTGAGATCTATGGTAAACAGACCGGTCTTTCCCAGTAGTTTTCCAGTACCCTCGATCAGTAGCTCGATTTGTACGCGATCCATTCCCATACTTCTTATCCAGAACACTAAAAAAGTACCATTCAAGGTCTCTAGTCTTCAGCCTGGACAAACCTGCACCCCAAAATTGACCAAAAAATAAACCATCAAAACCAGAATCTACACGACTACACGGTCTGAACTTACCAAATACTGCAACACCCAAATAGGCCCAAACAATACCACAGTGTAAACAATTCAAAGCGTCTTTAAAAACACTCAACCAAATGTATAAAACGTCATATCAGTTCTTTTTGAAGAATATCAAATGAAATTCAAAGCATCACCGCTTAGATTCACATCAATTCCATCCGTATCCACCAGATCATACCTAGATTCATAAACTTCCTGATTCTGATAACATATTTGATCCATAACAAATAATCAACTAAAAACACAACTAATCAACGATTACGATCTCGTTTCCACTAAAACCGACGAAACAGCAAACTAACCATCAACACCAGCCATATAATTAACACAAAATTCAACACGAAGATAACTGTTCCGACCTGGAAGATCCCAGGGCTCCACTTTGTAGACATCAACATCCGAAATAGCGTCAAATCGAAACGGTTTACCGCAAATCTTACGCCTCAAGTAGTATCGCACGAGTTCTTCATCGGTGGGGTGAAATCTGAAGCCCGGAGCGAGCGACGACGCCGTGGGTGGGGCTGGTGGTGTGGAATCAACTATTACTGCCATATATGAGTGATTTTGAGAGAGAAATTATGGTGAATTGAAGGTGTGTGTTGTTGATTAGGGTTTCAATACGCAGGTGGAGAAAATAAAATGGAGATGAGTCGGTCCATATTGACGACTTTTGATAACTTATATATCTGTCAAATAGATGCTTCCCAGAAGCAAAAAAGAGACACCCGCAAACTAAACAAACCATTTTTTGTTTTCTAATATCCACTTTACCTGATATTTTTTTTAAACATATATTCTTATGGTGCGTCGTGTTTCATCATATCTACACTATAACTAATTTATATCAGTTATTTTGAACTTTCACTTTTAAGAAGAGTTTTATCACTTTAAACGTGATTTATTTTACTATTTTAAAGGAAAGCTAAGAACACCATTCAAATAATCATCCTGACACGTTTATTCAAAAACTTTGTTCTTATTCTTTCTATTTAAACTTACTATTTATTCCATGTGTGTATTCCTCGCGTTTGTAATGAAAGATTCATAACATTTCTTCATGCGTATCCTATCTCTATGATTTAAAGAATTTCTTGGGAGACATTCGAATTAGCATTCCATTTCATTTCTCAACAAAAATTAAAAACTCATTTCTCATTTCTTATGATTCAAAACTTATTGTTCATTCAATAGGTCATGAGGTGTGGTTTCAGACTTTACAGTCTTTACATTGTCACGTTAACACCACATGAGTTTTCATTGGCCATCCGTGTATTCTCATAGGGTCTTTAAATATAAACATCTAATTTTCTCAAGATAGTCGGAATTGTTTCAAGGACCAACGCGATGAGTAACGCACTTGTCAAGGCGGTGGTTGGTATGGTTAGGTTATGTGGTCAAAATGTGATGGTAAGGACAACAAAAATTAGCTGTAGATGGTTTCTTCAGTTACATTAGAAGTGTTTATTCATCATGAGTTTTTATAAAAGATGTTGTAGTCGACCAAACAAATAAGGAGGAATAGATGGAGATAATGGGCCAATAGGGGCTGCGGGAAAATGGTTTAGTTTAATCATCAATGCTAATCATGCCTCTTATAGTTTACTATAGAATCTATTAAACAATAACTTTAGTTTCTCATTAAACTTTCATATATACATAGTCGTATAAGCACAATCTAGTATATGATCGTTTTACAATAACTTTTGTTTATAATAAATCTGACTAAAGAAAGAACAGTTAGATTTAGATTGACACTCTAAAATTTTTTATTTATTTTTCATAAATAAATCAAAATACGAATTTATAGGAAAACAGAAAACAACTATTTCAAATTCACTGTAGTGCTAAACATTGAAAAAGGTTTTTTCTAACATAGTATAATGTTTTAAATAAAGTGGTCACATAGTGGTTCACACTTTATACTTAACTTGTGAACATATATTTGATGTGGTTGGTTCCAACCTTCACGTTCACTTTTTCTTTTGTTACTTTTCCAACTCTTTAAATTTATTTTACCTACTTGTTTAAAAGCTACAAAGATAAAGTGTATGGTGCTATTTATCCTAATCAAACATGAGAAGATTGAGATTCGAATATTCCTAAAATCTATAGGTTTTCATTTGAGGAATTTAAATTATGTTTTGAATTCTCAAACCAAATTACCATTCAAATTCGTAGACTTGAGAAAGGTGGGTCTCGCACTAAAAGAAAAACACTACTGAAAAGGTAGCAGCTGCTTCACCGACATTGTTGCTGGTTCGGAATATTGAAATTTGAATATACCCAAAATTTATAGGTTTTCAATTGAGGAATATAAATTCTGTTTTGAATTCTCAAACTGGATTACCATCCAAATTCTTATAGAATGGGGGGGGGGGGGTTAAGAATAGATGCCTTGAGAATTTGGAGTTAAATCTATCATTGACAAGGGACCGATTCTTACAAAGATTCATATTTGCATCAATATAGACTTATAATGGCCAAGATGGATAAACGTCTCATGATTTTGAACACCAATGCCATAACCTTGCTCTTGACAAAGTTAACTTTCAAGCCCAAACGACATGGAAACATCTTAGAATTCCTTTGAGGTTTATGATAATTTTCAGGGACCATTCCTCTTGTTGGTAAACATGGAATAAGAGAAAATAGGGCAACTGCGACAAAGATCGATACCTTTAAACATGTCATTTTTCACTTTTTATTGCATCTATATGTTACCCCCTTCATGGCTATGATGAAGAGAAATGAAGCCATAGGATCACTTTGCCACACCTTTTTTTGAAAGCAAACTTTTTGATGGGTAAGCAGTTAACTAAAACTGATGTTTTTCAGAATCTAAACATTCTTTTGTTATATTTTTTTTCAATTTTCACCAAATTACATTTGGGGTTAATAGGATCCTTGGGATTGAGGGAGAATAAGTTATGTACTAATGTCTATTTGATTTCATAATTTTTTTTCTTTAAATGCCGAACAAATAAAAATCATTCTCCCTTGACTACATTTATTTAACACAACATCAAGACACTCTCCTTAGAAAAATACATAACTTTTTAATTTTCCTTACATTTATTATGCTTATATGTTACTTGATAGTATCATGAAGCTGTAGTACTCAACGAAGATTAACCAAAGAATTTTATATTGTTTTATCTTGGTAATTAGTTTTCTTTATTATTTAACTATATGTTAAGTGCATTATTGGTGATGTCCTTAATAGAATAATGGATTCAAATACAACTTCTTGAACACGTGGTAGTTGGCTTTTCCCATTGCGTTAAGAAACCGGTAGTTATATTCATTCTTTTCCCGAATAAATTATTTTTTTTTGACTTTAACTAGATCTATCGGCCTCACCGGTATGGTGTGCATGGCGGCCCCAAAATTATTTCAAGAGGGTCGAAATATTTTGACGATTGATTCTTATTAATACGTAGTGGTTGTTTAGTTAAAATGTAATTTAAATAACATGTATATAAAAAATATTTTACTAAAACTGTTATTAAATCAAGTGTAGTAGTTAATTAATGTTTAGAGCCATTATAGATACAACAATATAGGAAAAGTTGTATTTGGCATCTGTTAATGGCTTGATACCCTGTGAGTTTGGAGCCTATTTCAATATCTTGTAATGGTGTTTGAAGTTCTCACTTGTGTCAATGTAATCAGGATGGAGCCCCCAAAATGTTCGTTACGTATAGTAAGTATTAAATTTTTTTGGTTCTGTTTTTCTTTTTCTAAACTTTAAGCTAGCATTTCAATCATATAAATAATCAAATAGTAAAGTAAAATTTATAAGAATTAAAAAAAACACTTTAATTGAAAATTTAGGGAAGTTTAGAATCAGGTTTGAGAGAGATATGTAACAATGGACGTCACTGATTGAACTAGTATACCTTTTAGTTGATGATAACATCGTAATTGAATCGCTTATTAATTATTAGGTTATGTTTAATGGTTGGACATGTGAAATAATGAGCATAATTTTTAATACACTTATAGGTATTCGGGTTTATATGAATTAATAGAGTAACAAAGTTAATGGTTTGAGTAGTTATTGAGTTTATAAGAATTTAAGATATATGTGAATTAGTTTATAGTAGTTTTATTATTTTAAATATCTAAAATTTTAATTTTTTTTGAGAGTTTGTGTCAAAATTTTACGAGAAACAATGTCAAAACTTCATGAAAGACGGTGTCAAAGTTTTATGAGCGATGGTGTTAAAATTTCTGGAAGTCTGTCTGGATTAGATTGTATATATACTAAACAAAATAAAATTTCATGGGGTACGAACGACCCACATGTGAAACACTTAGGTCTACTATTGATGGTGTCATAATGATGTACGTGTATAATTTCAATCCGAGCTTTTACAATAAATAGTAAATGTGAAATTGTGTTGATAACTTTCTATAAAGGGGCCTGCTAAAGGGACGCCCAGATGGATATCTGGACACCCTGCTTACGGCCCGTAAGGCCCTTCACGGGCCGTATGGTCTGACGCTAGTCAAATCGGTCATTCAGAAACGTAATTCAAAAACGTAACGGCCCGTGAATGCGATTACGGTCGTATGTATTTACGGCCCGTGAGTTTCGTCACGGCCCGTATGGAAATCATATTACGGGCCGTGAACTTGATTACGGGTCCTAGTTTCACTTTTAATAATTTGACGAGATATATTATTCCTCGTTTTTCGTGTAATTTTGTATTTATTACGTTATTTGATATGACGTAATATTCCTCGATATTCGTGTAAATTATGTGACGAGATGCAATATTCCATTTCAACTACTATATAAACGTT
>BJCO01001195.1:0-17297 GCA_018326465.1 Flaveria floridana
CCACCCCCCACCACCCCAACCCCCCAACCAATAATTCAGGTTTTACTTGCTGTAAAGGTATACAAAGCTGAAGATGAAAAATCCAGCAATCTGCAACAGTCAAAATTTGGTGTTAAAACCTCATTTCCATACAAAACACACTCATTATCACTTTCTTAATTGAAAAGATTCCAATGAAAAGAATATACCGTAGAAAATGATGCTCCGTAATATGGAAAAGCTGTTGGTATGAATCTTTCGTATTCGTTGTGTCTAAAAGGCCGAACTGGAATCTGCAAATATATATATGCAAATCATGCTACCAGTATTGGATATGGTTATTATATTGTCCTTATGGGCTAGTTAGACGAGTTGGGAAACTAATATAAACAGGTCTGGTTGGGTTGACCCAGATACACTTTGTTGGAAGTCAATCCTAAATTGGTTCATGTGTGAAGTGAGTCATTTTTTTCCTAGTGGGTCAAAAATTGGGAACTAAGTTTAGGCTATTTCATTATTTATTTGTTTGGTATGTTTTCAAGTATGGTAAGGATCATTGAGTCATTTAAAGTCAAGTTCTATTATACAAGAAAATGAGTCGTTGTTGAGGTCAATATCGTGTTTGTATGTTCAATTTAGGGCTTGATTTCCAACACGATTTTGTCCACGAAATTTTATATTTTTTATATATGGTAAGAGTGTAAACATGATTTTTAAAATTATAATTAATATTTTTACCTGTTTTGCAAGTGACAAACTAGTGTATCCAAGCCTCTGATATTCAACCTTAAACTGGAAAACACCATAAACGTCTGGCACCTTAAAAGAAGCATGATACAGGCCCTGCAAATATATAGAAAAAAAAAACAAAAAAAAACAAGATTTAACCGCCTCAAAGAAGCATGTATCTTAAGTAGAATGTATAAATTATAAAATATATAGATATAGCTGGATTGGTAATTCTACCTTCTTATCGGTGGACATGGTTTTCAATACATAAGGGCTCATCATGTAAAACTGAATCTGAACATCATTTGCAACGTATGGTTCCCAACTTGATCCGGACCACTCATATATCTCTACCATGTATTCCTGAAACAATATTGTTGGGAGCTTAGAATCCAAATATGAGATGTTTCTCATGAGCTAAATCATTATGTATTAGTTTTATGATTAAATTATTACGTTAGCAACTGAGATTGGTTTTCTATGTCTATAATTTCACTTGCTTTGATCATT
The DNA here is from genome assembly GCA_018326465.1 of Flaveria floridana. Lineage (NCBI taxonomy): Eukaryota > Viridiplantae > Streptophyta > Magnoliopsida > Asterales > Asteraceae > Flaveria > Flaveria floridana. The sequence continues at coordinate 1,219 of BJCO01001195.1, forward strand.
AAAATCAATAGAACAAAAGTACTCACAAATATCAAATTAATTAAGGTTTAAAGAATGAACTTGTTTCTTTTGATGAAAACAGAATGGTGGCATATTTTTAATTTCAAGCTGGCAATCTCAACCCATTTACCAATATAAGGGTTAATCAGGTAATGGTTTACCTGAACCCATCTAAGGTGTTAACTCGTATTTTGGTTAAAAATGTAACTGGTCAAACGGATTGACAGTGACCAGAAGTGTATTAAACTATTTACAACCTCGTAAATCATTTATTCAGAAGATTCAGGTTACTATTTTAATATTATAGTAACCATAATGGTATTTAACACATGAATTATTTACGAAACTCAGGGACAAGCGGGAAAACGATTGTGTGTCACTGCGTCCAACCTGACCCAACCTTTTTTGTCGAGTACTAAAATGAATCATACTGACCCAAACTGACTTAGACCGTTACCACATATGATAAGAAAAATTACCAGGTCATCGTTGATCCTGTAGATAGCAGGCTCGTCAGTCTCACCAACTCTGTTGTGCCTAACATTGACAGCCTGTTAACATTCAAGATGGAAAATCAGAAGAGTACGCAATTAAGTAAAATACATGAAAGCTAACTTTTATGTAAGTTGCTAATCATGTCTAACAAATAACTTATTCTTTTCAGCCCAATCCATAGGGTAAATGATCAAAATCACACTTAATTAAAGAAACAAAATCTAACAAAAAACAGAAAGAAAAAGAAAAAGAAAAAAAGACATAGCAAAGAAGAGCGGGCAGATATCACACCTTTAAGTGGCCTCTTTCATGGAAGACCCATTTGCTAAGCTCGGTAGCAAACTGTTGATTTCCAGATTTTGCATATCTGTTACAATAAATAATATAAGACATCCTTTGATCATCATCAATATTTTATCCTTTTTTAGGGTGTAATACTATATTCATAAGTATAAACTCACTTATTTGAGCTCCCTGCCTTTTGCACTGGCGATTTGAAGAATCTGCATAACATAATTTCCAGTTCCAGTTCAACTTATAAATATATGAATGACATTAATGTTTCTACAGACTACACACGATTGCAAAATATTGCATACTTGTTGCTGAAGATATCTAAAGAGCCAGAAAAGATAACCCTTGCATTATTTCTAGCCTGCAATATAACAAATGACTGTTACAAAATTTCCTTGACAAAAGTGTCATATCACCAACACATGTACGGAAGCAGTATTGAGTTTAATCGTTTAGGAATGACTACCTGAACAACCGAAACCAATGAAATGGAAGATCCAGAAAGAGATGGTGGAGTTGACAGCTTGGACTTCGGATTGGCAGAATATGCTGACGGAGAAGCAGAGAGAGCCTTTAAAACCTGCAACACGGGTCAAAATTTAAAACAGTCATAAGCAAACAAGACAGCTTCCCAATAATTTGACAAATAATCGCTGCATCTTGAACTTACCAAGTTATTTGATGGGTTCAGAGAGTGACCAATTCCTTTATAAAGTACAGGAGCCTGTGTCATCCAACAAAAAATGTTACTGTACATAAAGTTATCAGCGCTGTGTAAAAGATGTATGATTTGTCTGGCTAACAACTTAACATGAAGGAAAATAAGGTTGGTTTTAAATGATTACCACTTTATGTTTATTCAGTTCACTCATTTGTTATTATTGTCTTGATTTAACTTTTACAAAATTCAACTTTGGTGTCCCCCTTTTCAGAATATGGAAAATAACACTCTACTAAATGTTTTTTCTCTGCATGATGATGATGATTGTATATTTCAACCGAATGAGTATCAGTCTAAATGGAGAATATTGTTGCACAAGCTAAGTTTGTCTCTTATTTTGAGGGTAATATTGTAATCACCAAAGACACCTTCCGACTACATGCACTGACCTCGATTTTTGTACTCCCTAAAAGCACATCAGACTGAATGAAATCATCAGCAGCAATTAACGTATGATCCCCCTCTGTTCCTGATACAGCATAGCTGCCATGATCAATAACCACAGCAGATGGATCCTGCAAAATACGCGATTGAAAAAACGTCAAATGTAACATTGCATGATAATGAGTAAATAATATGTGCAATTTATGTTAATACCAGCGAATAACTGAACTCAATCTCATAGGCCACCTTGTATTTAATCAGATTAACAATCTACACAAACTAAATAAACTTGAAGACCTAAACAAAGAACACAGTCCTTCAATTTGTGGTCTAGCACTCTAGCATATGTAACCCATCATCTTAATTTGGGCAAGCCTCACCAGAGAACACATTATCCTTATCCTTAGCTTCTAATAAGTAATAACATAAAACAGAGCATTTTTCTTGTATTCGATTTCTTTTAGTCAACAATTACGATTACCTCATCAAAATCAACTCCACACTCAGCAGCAATATTCCGAATCAAATCAGACGCACTCGAATCAGCAGCAACGATTAAATCTTTGCCGGAGTCAACGAAGTCCAAAATAGCAGCCGCATCCAATGATCCACCAAATCCTGCGACAATTCAAAGCCACATTTTACCAAATTCACCAACAGACTCACAAAAACTCCGCAATAAACTTGCAATATTACGTTCGGTGGTTGGAGAAAACAGAATCAATCCATCATATAAATGCTGTCCGTATCTCTGAAGTGCGATCTTCGGATCATCGGAGAGCTTGAAATCGAGCTCGAATCCACGTGCCTGTAGAAAACTGAAGAAGATCGAGTGCGAAGACTTGAGGGCAAAGTCGTCAAGGAGCACTAAAATGCGCCGATCTGTAGGGTTCTCTGTGGAAAAAGAGTGTGTGTGTGTTAGTAATAGTGATAACGATGCTATGAAGACGATGGCGATGCATGATTTCGCCATGTTTTCTTCCTCTGGTTTTAGGGTTGGAGGTTTCGGTGTGTTGTGGCTTTGAACATTTACTTGTTAATCAAAATGCAATTTCCCTAACGTGTATTTTTGTTAGTTTCAAGGAACTAACATACATGTGAGTGTTACATAGACAAAATGTTAGTGTGAACTTGAAACCTTAATTATATTATTTATTTATTACACCTTTGGAGTTTGAATAGAAGAAAGACTGAACATGAAGACCGTGAAATTAATTTATAGTCACATTGTCTCGACACAAAGTAAATATTGGGTTCGTCACGACGGGTATGTTGGAGGTCTCGAGTATCTTGCGTATATATCAAACATGTTGAATTACACACGGGATGCTTGATCAAGTGAATAGTAATTACTGACAAGTAACAACAACATTGTTATTAATACTATTATTTATAAGTATTCTAATAAAATAAAATATGACTTTAGTAATTACATTATTGTTATTATTATATACTAAATTTAGTTATTTTAGTAAATAATAATTTTTAAAATTTTATATAATTATACATTAAAACTGTATCAAAAACTTAAAAAAGATTAACAGATGAGAAATAAATATAACACATGTTGAAAGATGAAAAACGAATGAGGATGATGATCCAACACTAGTGTACCGCAAAATGATAGATTAAAACCAAAATAATTAACATGATGTATAACAAATAACTTATTGTTTGAATTTGTTATGCAATCATCTATCGATAATAAAACACTAGAAATTGATGTCTTTTTCTATTAAACATTCTACATGTAAGATAAAAGTTTATATTTACTATTGATCGATAAAAAATTATATCATGCTTCTTATTTTTATTTTTACTATCAAATGGAACCTTACATCAACGAAAAATAAAAATTGTTTGTCTCAATGACATGATATATAACACGTAATGACGTAAATCACTTTGAAGTTTTAGGATAACCTTGGCATCTACATGGGTCGGACCGTCGGGTGACTTGAGTGTCAAAATGAGTTCTCATAAAATAGTTTGCTTTTTCTTTGTTTTCAATTTCCCAAAGTTTTTCTGATTGCAGACGTCGAAATCTTGAAAAGAAAGCATGAAGTATGAAGTAACAAGACTACAGTCTACAGACTGCTGAGTTCTTGGCCTTTAAAACCTCAAAACCTTTATACATCTTCACCCTCAATCATCTTCACTTTGCAGATCTTGATTCTTTAAAACAATCCAATTTCAAGATAACCCCATCATCTTAACAGATTAAATGCAATCATTCTTCTTCTTCTTCTTCCTCATCGCATTTCTTTCATTTTCTTCCAACAATTCCACTCACCTCGTTAACGCCTGCGTCTTCACCTTGAAGATGCACCACCGCTTCTCCGAGCCCATGAAGAGGTGGTCGGAAGGTACTAACAAGTTCAGCGCCGGTGATTTTCCGGCCAAGGGTAGCGTTGAGTACTATTCTCAATTAGCCCACCATGACAGAATATTCCTTGGCCGGAGACTCTCCGATTCCGGCGACGAACGCCTTACTTTCTCCGACGGCAATTCCAGTTTCCGTATCAGCTCTTTGGGATTGTAAGTACCCTTTTCTTTTCTTGTCTTTTTCTTTTTAATCTTGAGTTCTTGATTTAGGGTTTGTGATGTCGATTCAATGGTCTGCAATTCAGAGATATAAAATAGATGGGTTAATTTGATTATCTGAATTTGGGTAATCACCATTATTCTTCATATGATGACAGCGTATGAGTAATTTACATGGTCGTAAAGTTTGATTTGGGTGTCTTTGGGGATTGGGGATGGGCTAGAGGTACTACATTATAGAATCATCATGCATTGTGGATGTGTTGTTGTGTAATACAATATACAAACGAACAACGCAATTGTTAGATAGCAGGGCATGGTTTGGTGAAGTAATTAGTCCATAAACCTTGCTCCCGAACAGCAGCTAAAGAAGATGTTTTTGTTTGCAGCTTCTAATTATGTGTTGTTTATCTACTTTAGTTTGCATTACACGACGGTTTCATTGGGGACTCCTGAGCAGAAGTTTATGGTGGCACTTGATACAGGGAGTGATCTGTTTTGGGTTCCATGTGATTGTAGTAGATGTGCCTCCATTGATAACACAGCGTATAACTCGGTATGTTCTTGAGTTTCCGTTCATTCACAATTAGCAATGTTTGATGAAGTTTGTATCCTTCAGTATCCGACTAGGAGGGTGGGTGGGGGTGGTTATAACTAACATGCCACCATTTCCCTTTGCGAATATCAAATTCGGATTCTAAAATTTGCTAGAAAAGGGAAGTTTCTATAAACATGGGCGTCCCAAATTGGAAATGTTTTTGATCTTTTGGGATAAAGCTGTGTACAATCCTATTTTGGCCTTTTGGGATGTTTCATACACATTGTTATAGAACTGTTGAGTCCCTGTTTTCTGAAATTAGTCCCTTGAAATTAAAAATGAGCTTGATTTTGATCTGCAAGAGTTTCCTATTTTGTCATTTTTAAGGGTATTGTAGACTCTTGGCAATTAGTAAAAGATATCAATAAACTATAAGGCTAGATGTAATGGAGGAAGTATTATATTGGATGCTTTAATCTTTACACAATGATTCTTTGGGGCTCATGGTGCACGATCAGACTCACATTCAATTAGAATCTTAATCTATTAAACCAATTAAATGCTAAATTGAATTCTCGAGAATAAAAAAACCATGGTTGGCTTAATGAACTATATATGAGCAGGTTACCAACGTTCCATCTACGTGTTGTTTTCTTCTACCGATGTGGTGGTTTATACCTTATAGCATATTGTTACACACTTATACCGTGCTTACTCTTAGGATTTTAAGCTGAGCATTTTCAGTCCAACAAGATCAGCAACAAACCAAAAGATTTCATGCAACCACAGTATGTGCACCAATCGCCATGAATGTTTAGGAAGTGAATCATTTGACACTTGCCCATATTCAGTTTCTTATGTCTCATCTCAAACTTCAACTTCTGGGATTCTAATGGAGGATCTACTGCACTTAGAAACAGAAGATAGTGATCGTGAAATTGTTGATGCTTTAGTCACTTTTGGGTAAATGTCTAAATAATCATTCATTAATTCATTATTCTTTCTATTTTGGGTCTACAATAAGAATTTAATAAACCAATGGCGTCTTTTTTCATTCTAGTAAGTGTTCATAACAAGCCTTATATTTCTGATTTGCAGATGTGGGCAGGTGCAAAGTGGTTCGTTTTTAGACATTGCTGCTCCAAATGGTCTATTTGGGCTGGGTTTTGAGAAGATATCGGTACCTAGTATTTTATCAAGAGAAGGTTACACAGCAGATTCTTTTTCTATGTGCTTTGGACATGATGGAACTGGTAGAATTAGTTTTGGTGATAAAGGCAGCCTTGATCAGGAAGTCACTCCCTTTAATGTAGATTCGTCACAGTAAGTTGAACACCGTATATTCTCAATTCTTAACCTTTTTAAAATTGTTATTCTTGTTAAGTGTTTTGAAATGTGTGCAGTCCAACCTATAATATCACAGTAACACAACTTCGTGTTGGTTCATCTCTTATTGACTCGTCTTTCACTGCTCTTTTTGATTCGGGTACCTCATTCACCTATCTAACTGACCCGCATTATACAAGGCTCACACAGAAGGTAATTAAGCAGCAATATACAAATCAAAACCTTTCTCGGGAATAAATTTCTTTCACAATTTTTAATATTTTCCATTTCTGTCTACCATAGTTCCATGCACAAACAAAAGATTCACGCCATCCAGCAGATCAAAGGATTCCTTTCGAATATTGCTATGATATGAGGTATAGAATGCTAAGTTTTCAAATTTTAGTAGTTCTGAATTTTATCTGATTGTCTTTTTGTCTTGTTTCTATCTAGTCCTGATGCAAATACAAGCCTCATCCCAAGCATGAGCCTAACAATGAAAGGTGAAGGTCAATTTTTTATCTACGATCCAGTAATTATCATCTCCACAAATGTAAGTGCTTTCTTTGTTTAAACATATATCTGTATTTTAGTGCATTCCTGCTGATATGGATCTTACTAAACATTATGCAGCATGAAGTTGTATACTGTCTGGCTATAATCAGGAGTGCAGAACTGAACATCATCGGGCGTAAGTCCACATTTACTCCCAATGGTTCTGTCTTCACTGTGTGTGTGTGTCATATTATAATTAGTGAAGCTTGGTATACAGAGAATTTTATGACTGGCTACCGAATTGTGTTTGATAGAGAAGAACTTGTTCTTGGCTGGAAAAAGTCTGATTGTAAGTTCCTCAAAATTAAATTTCTGTTTAAATACAAAATTAATGCAATCTCTGATGTGTGTGTTTCTCATGAAGGTTATGACGCTGAGAATTCGAGGGATAAGAGTTCAAAATCATCAAACCCTAACAATGTTCCTCCTGCTGTTGCAGCTGGCCTGCAAGGTCACCATGAAAGGACCAGAAACACAGGCGGGACTTCAGTTGGTTCGACATTTTATAGTAAGGTGTTTTGTTATTGGACTCAGATGTGGCTTTGGTTCTTGATTCTTTTGTTATTGTTTTTCTTGTAAACTTGTACATTACACATGTAGGAAATCTTATACGAGCTTTGTGAATGCCCATAACTCGATTCTTGAATAGCAAGATAGTGTAAATAAATCACGTGTGATCATTTAGAGATGCATGAATTTCTATTTTTAATTAGAAAGGTTAAATGGACAGATATTTAGCATTCTGATGGATGTTGACAAATTCACTTTAGGTTAAATCCTTGGTGTCTATCAAGATTTAGTTTCACTGACACATATCTACATAAGTCTACCACGTTTAGCATACCAAACACATACTATACCATGGTCAGATTCAACTTACATAACCACATGCACAAGCTACCAAATGCATAACGCCTAACCACAAATGTACAATGTACCCATTTAACTAAATTCAAGCAAAGCACGTGCTAATCAAACCACCATGTACACATACTAACCAAAACCACATTTCTATAAAATAAACTAGCATTCAATCCGAGTCACATTTTCGACAAATTTGTACCGCAATTTATATCCAATTCATAAAACACGTGTAACTAACCATTGTTGACAACTATGGTGAACACACAAAAATTGGTTATATAAAAATTAAAAAAACAAACAAACAAAAAACTTGTTATGGCTGGATATTGCCTTAAGAATGGGGGAGGGGGTATGCAATGTGGAGAGATGATGGTGCTACACAAATCAGTGGTTGTGGTGGTTGGGTTGATAGAGATATGGAGAGAGCAAGACCGAAACATTGGTGGTGGGTGTTGTGAAGGTAATGGCCATTGGCCAATACAAGTTGTGCTGACTAGTACACTATTGTAACGTGTTATTGAGCTTCTTTTGGTTACATAGGGTCACATTGGGTCATAACAAGTCATTTTGATATTAAAGACATGCTTATTTATGTTATAATTGTTTAGACCGACAAGCGCACTCATCACCATGTGTACTTAATTTTGTATTCACAAAGATGTGATTGACAAATCATCATGTGTACTTCATAGCTAGTGCATCAAGAGACGTAAGCATTAACATGCTTGTTTCCTAACTCGGTTTGATTCAAAAACATTAGAGCCTGAAAAAAAACTTATGCAACCGTCATACACGTCTTAACTAATTCGTTGTCTAGACCAATACACATGAGATTTTCAAGACCACTTTGGATTATTTTAATTTCAAGACCATCAATTCCACCATCCAAGAACACCACTTCCAACATAATAATAGCTACCACAAACTAACGAAGAGGGAACATTACGTGAAAAGTAGTGTGGTTTAGAGAGACAATTAAAGCATTTTATTTTGTTACGATTATATATAGGTTTGAAAGAGGTTGCTTGGTAAACTCCGAGTTACATTTAAGAAACATTTAATTGTGGATCCATGACGGATATTCCTGGTGCAAACCTGTCACCCCGACAACCGACTAGAAAGCCTCGACAAGAATTCTATCAGTACTCTTAGCAAATTACCGACTGCCTATATGTCATAAAGCCTTTGCCACAATTGACGACCAAATGTTGGTGGCTGCTGGAAAACTTCTTCGGTTCACGGGGCAGGGGTTATGAATAGGGGTGTTCATGGCTCGGGATAAAATCATGAAATCACACAAACCGGTCATTGGTTTGGTTTCACGGTTGTTTTTTTTTTTAATGTTTTTGGTTGGTCGGTTTGAAAATTTAAAAACCACAATGAATAGTTTAGCTTATGGTTGATTGCGGGAATCGTTCAGAAAAACCAAACCAGTGGGATTTTTATATATTAGTTGGAGTAATGAACCTGTTTTAATCGAGTATACAGACTACTAACATTAACAGGCGGGCTTAGTTTTAACTTTTAAATGGCATATAGGTATACTTTGGGTGGGCTTAGTTTCATACGACATATATTGATATACGTATTTAAGCATTCACATAATCACATCCATTTCCCGTACTTATAATTTACTAAAAGAAATTAGTAAATTGCACTATTTTCTAAATGAACATACTTTTTGAAAAATTTTTAGAGAACAATAATAATAAAGTTGCGAAAATATTCTTATTATGTTACTCATGCATATTTTTACTCAAATTGGATCACTAAACCATCAAATCAAGTCATCATCGAATTATTTCGAGTCAAGAAATAAAGGAAGAAGATGTGGAGTTCAGGATTTCTGATATATTTAATTGTATTTAAAAAAATTTAAAAACCATGTTAATTATATTAAAATAAAAAAAATATATCTAAAATCCACGTCACCACGCCCCGTCCACATACAAAAAAACATATTTTCTAATTGAAACAAAAAGAAAACATGCTTAAAAAATATCTTAAAACCTTTAATTTAGAGATAACATGAAAACTAAATGACTAAATTGAAATACTTTTTAATCTTGAGTGATCTGTATAGAACACTTTTAAAACTTGATTATTATTTTATAAAATTATCATTATCTTTTTTTAAAACCTCCCACATCTCATTTTTCATATCTCAATTAAATAATACTTATTTATTCTTCTTTTAATACTATTTTTTTTACTCACATCTATTTATAAAATATCTTAAATAAAAGATATGGATGATGAATAGTGGATCTTTACATATGGGACTATTGGAGATGAGATCGCTTTCTCTAACATTTTAAGGATGATATATAAGGATAGAGAAAAAACAGAAGTGGATATTTTGACAGATTTTTGTCAAATATGAGAATTGAGAATATGGATGTGGATGGGGTTAGAGAATGAGATAAGAATGCTATTTACTATGCATCTACGTTATAAGAAATAGATAAAAAAACAAAGAAAATTCTTTCGGAATTAAACATTATGTAATAGGTTAGGTTTTCCTGAAACTTTTTAATGGAGGAATAGAATGAAAACATACCCACATGGCCTTATGCTCACGTGTAGGGCTATAGATGAATTGAACCGCACCGAACCAGCCTTTGTTCATGGTGGTTCATTAACAATTTAAACAGTTCACGAACAAATAACTGAACGAAAATTCTTTTTCGCGATCGTTCATTAAGTAATTGAACTTGTTTACGAACACATAACCGGACGGTTCACAACACAAACCGAACAGTTCACCAACACAAATGATCATATACGATATAAGTTAATCGCTAAACATAATGATCATATACATAAATATGAACAAACATATTAACGAACATGCATGGATAAAAACAATCATAAAAATATAGATATTAGGCTGATTTAAAAAATAAAAATTACAAAATCAATTTGATTATTAAAAAAAAAGTTATAAAATACATAAATAAATATCTTATAAATGAGCATGAACAACTATAAACAAATGAACATAAACAAACGTAAACGAACATAAATGAACACCTTACCAAACGTTCACGGACACAAATGAACGAACACGGCCTTTGTTCATGGTCGGTTGTTTAACAAACGATCGAAATTTCTTACTTTTGTTCTTTCATTTATTAAACAAATAAACAAAGCGAACTGTTCGCTGAACGATCGGTTCATTTACGGCTAATAAGAGGATCAACTTGCTTATGTTTGAAAATTAGCATATATATTTGTTGAAAAATATGAGATTAGATATTTTTGTATTTTTTTAAATAGTTTTTCTTTTTTCAAACCGTGAAACCAAACCGGAATCAAACAGTTCATTTGGTTCGGGTTTACTTTTCAACGGTTCGATTTTAGTTTTCAATGATAAAAATCTGTTTTTTGGCTTACATTTGACCTAAAAACTATGAAAATAGGACCGTAAACACCCATATAGTTATGATATCCATCGGTTATTATCGAGGGGTAGTATAATTTTCCAACAATTTAACTTAGTATATAGATCTTTTGTTTACAAAAAAAGTTGAATTTAGTTTACAGAAAATCATTTTACAACCAACCAATAGCAATCTTTAACTCAATCTTAACAATAAATGTAAAAAATCTAATGCTATTGTTAGGGATGTGTTTGCTATTTGAAAATCAAATAAAATAATTGTAGAAATTCATTATCACGATATAAAACAACGTTTCAGAAGAAACTTGATCATAGTTATTGTACGTTGTGAAACATTAACGTCGAAGAGTTCACCACGCACCTTTTTTTTCTTCATGTTCAGATTGTTTATAATTTTTTTTTCATTTTTTCTGTGGATTTCTAAAAACACACGTCACGAATTTCGTTATTTCATGAGATCTTGAAGTTGTAATGTTAACGACTAGATGTTTCGTTATTCTCTTGATAAAATGCTAGGAACTGATAATTTCTCCGATAGATGCTTCCTTGTGTGCACTTGCGGAATATGTGTAGTTGAGACTTGAGAGTCGGGTTTGGATTGGAGAAATACCAAATCCTAGTATTTTATCAAGAGAATATTTACAACCGACCCGATCATTAAATCATTAAACCCAAACAATGTTTAGGTGGGACTTCAATTGTTCACCATTTTATAGAAAGGTTGCTTTGGTTTTGTTATTAGACTTAAACTAGTGTTTAACCACCGTGTTGTGGTGGCGCGGGTCGCTTGAAAAGTTGCGTGCACGTCATGATGATGGTTAAAGAATTAGAACTTCGCATCAAAAGAAAGATAATAACTCACTACGACGCCTTAACCATCATCGACGATAACACCATGCCACCACCATCGTCGCAGTCACCGCAGAAAAACGGTGCCGACACACACGTAGGATATGATACAACCGACGATGATGACAATGTCGACACTCAAATTAGAGATGAGAGAACTCAACCATACCTTTGTAGCCGTAATCTCAAAAGAAAAGTATCAAAGAAACTGTAGCATACAACAAGGAAAACATAGATGATAGGAACGTGAAGCCGAAGGGTTTTAAAACTCTAGAGGCAAATAAACGTGTCTAATATTATACCAAGGGGTGAGTGAAAGTACAATCATTGAAGCCCAAGATATAGCCCCAGTACACAAAATAAGTTGTTAATTAATAATATTAGAACGTTGCCTTGGTTTAAAAAAATTAATATTTATAAAAAAATGTAAAATGTATATATTATTAAAACTTGAGTGACGGGGTGTTCAATACTGAAATCGAATTCGAAAAATTCGAAATTCAATTCAAGTCATAAATCACGGATTCAAAATTCGATTCGAGTTTTCAAATTTGAATTCGATTCGAAGTCTAATTATCGAATCAGATTTCCAAATTTGTGATTTTTGATTGGAAATTTTAATTACAAAAATACATACGCGCTTAGCGGGCGTTTGGTTTGTGAAATTTATTGGAATTAAAATTGAAAATGGAATTTGAGTTATTTGTTATAGGAATGAAATGTAGAAATACATAATACGACAAAATTACCCCTTAAAAATTAACAAATCTAAAACAAAGATTTATACTATAAGTGAGCAAATGGGTTTGACCCGGAACCGAGAACCAACAGTGATCAAGCAAAGACCCAGAATCGAACTTTATCGTATGTAAACGGTTCGGGTATTTGACAGGTATTGACATGCTGGTTCTAAACGGTTCTAGTAGAATCAAAAAAATAAATTGAGGCTATTGTTTGACCTTTAACTAGAAAATGAAAATCATACAAATTCATCGTATATTCAATTGGATTTTATTTAAACAGTTTGCTTCAAGTAGAGAAAGATTTTAAGATACATATTTTTTATAACGTACACGGTACACATTATCATACATTCATACGCACATATAACACATGCATATTATCACTCACACGCATTCTATAACAGACATTATCATAACGTATATTATAACACATGCATATTATCACTTGTCGGTCGGTGGCAAGTGGTGGTGGCGGTGGCAGGTGGGTGGTTATTGGTGGCAGGCGACGTTTATAATGGGCGGTGGCGAGCGGTATCAATGGCAACAGCGCTGGTGGGTGGCGGGTGGCGGATGGTTGTAGCGGCGGGCGGTGGCGGTTGACATGGCAGCTGCGTTGTTTAATGACCGTCAACGACGGCGGGGCAGGCTGTAGTGTTGATTAGCGCAAAGGCTATTGGTGACTGGTGGTGGAGGTAGGGCTATAATGGTGCTTGAAACACAATCCTATGATTTCCTTATGGAAGGATTTTGAATTCTATTAAGCGTTGGATATGATTGAAATTAAATCCAATTTCCAATGAACCAACCAAACACATAAAAGAAATGAAAATTAAATTTTATTTTCGTGGAATTTCAACCAACCAAAGAGTCCATTGCACTTATTTATTTCATATGTTAGTTTAGAAATATATCAGAAATTAAGAATTATAAATTCAAAAAAGTAGAATTTAAAATTTTATATCATAATTAATGCTTTTTTTTCTTATTTTACACTTGAAATATTTTGTATGTTATGTCTGTTTTTATATGTTGATCATTTGAAATTGGATCTTTCGAATAAATTTTAATAATTATAATTACATTAATTATTTTTTACCAAATACAAATAGAATAAGTTAGAATTCAATTCGAATTCTAACTTCTTTCGAATACTAATCGAAATAAAATCCTGTTTAAAATTTTCAAATTCAATTTGATTCGAATTTGACTTATTTCTATTTGAAAATTTCAAAATTCGACTTATTTGATATGATTAGAAGGGGTGTAAATGATTAGTTCAAATAAAATTGAAACTTAATTATTATTAGATGATTATATAAAAGATGAAAATGAACAAAGATTTAAAATAACTTCCCTATATTTATATTTTAGTGTTTTTAGCACTTTAAAGAACAAGAGGTTGTTAAGTTAGTTGTCATGAGTTTGACTCGTGACATTTATTTTAAGGATTTGTTCACTGTGATAATATAAAGATAATATTTTTTAACGATAATATTTGTGGTTGTTAATCAATTACGTTTGCCATTCTATTATGTTTCATTTTCTTAACTTATGTTGTATTTGTATCCATCAAATTTTATTATATTAATGGATTGCATTGAACCAATTGGTATACCACCCCGAAAAGATTGAAAGTTTTGATCATTTATAATAAAATTCAACTTTATCATAACTTTAATATAGGAATTATTTGACCCTCAACTTTTTGTTATCATATGTATTACGAATCAACTCTTAGATTATATACAGCATGTATGTGTAATTAGAACCGTTCCATTATACTGGTTGAACATCTCAAAATGACTGTTTGACACCATATGTATTTTTTAATCATATGAAAAATATAATCTATCGTAATATTTTATTTTTTGAAACCGCCAACTTAGTTAATGTAAAATTTTGATTAACTGAAATGTCATTTGTAATGTTTAAGTTTCATTATTTAAATATCAAATGATCTTGCCGTAGATAATGAACTCTCAAAAGGTTGCCCGTATATAGGAAATAGGGGAGATGAATTTATAGAGAATTTATAAGATCAAATGATCTTGTTGGCTTTCTCTTTTGTAAAGAATTTACAAGTTAAGAGTATTTTTGGATAGTTGTTGTTTGTGATGACCTAGATGGATATCTGGAAGTGTCGATGGTTGCTTGTGTAAAGATACAAAGCTAGAGTGTTAAGATAGAACATTTCATTTAACTAGCGGTGAGCAAAAACCCAGTTCTTTTCTACCGGAACTGCCAGAATCGGCTGGAGGGAACCGTCCACAACCGGTTGTATTATTATAGGTTCGGTTCTCGGTTCTTAAAATATGCATATACGGTTCCCGGTTCGATTCAGCTGCGGTTCCAGTTCCAAACCCGGATATATACTTAAAACCGATAGCCCATAAAAACTTGGAATGCTAATAAAATACTAACTAATTTATGGAGCAAAAGTTACAAATAGTTAACCTGAAATGCTTCTGATCGTATATTCTACTTAAGCTTAAATACACTATTCACTTTCAAACCTTCACAAATCAAAGCAAACATACCCAACCAAATACACTACTGGAGAACAACGTTTATTGACATCACATCAGGTTGTTATTATGGTTTGTGTATCCAAATTGTTGTTTAATTAAAATATTGATTTACTCTTTATAATAGATCATCACATTATGTCATTATTTAGGTTCTTCAACAAATTAAAAACGGTTCGTTATCGGTTCTTCAACAAAACCGAAACCGGTTTACGCGCTTAGGAACCAAATCGATTAGGTTATCATAAGGTTCGGTTCCGGTTTTCATATTTAGGCTATCCGGTTCTCGGTTTCTACCGGTTCCGGTTTGGTTCTAGCCGGTTCGAACCGGTTGCACACCCCTAGCACGTTCTTCAACATCACTTATTGTTAAGTCTCGTATGCAACATCTTGTTGTTTCAGGTTAGAAGTGTCACACCCCGACCGACGGCGGAATCATCGGAGCGGACGAGGGAATGATTGATTGTTCATAATTCATGATTGTCTAATAGTGAAAGTAATATTAAAATCAGATTACAGGATAACATGAATTTAACAAATACAAATACAACAGTTAAAGTCACAAATAGTAATTGTCTTTTGTTTTGACTAAGTCCGGGTCTTATATGAGCATGTAGAAGTCCACTAACTTGCTTAACCTGAAATCATGTGAGAAAATAAAGTCAGCTAACGAATTAGCTGGTGAGTAATCATAGTTTTGAATATACATATAGATTGATTGATTGATTGAGAATAATTCAATTCACAAGGTAACGTTAAGACTTATATTGCAATAGTAAAACATATAGATAAACTGACACAATAACAACCCCTTGACTTGACACTTGCATATAATAGA
>BJCO01001196.1:0-16148 GCA_018326465.1 Flaveria floridana
TTAATTAACTCAAATTTTAGTTTTTATATTTTAGTTTTTCATATAATAGTAGTAGTAGTTCAAATTATATCTATCTTAAAAAACTTTATTATATACTCTATACTTTACATGCTTTCTTAATTAACTCATATTTTAGTTTTTATATTTTAGTTTTCCATTTACTATACTTTGCATACTTTCTTAATTAACTCAAATTTTAGTTTTTATATTTTAGTTTTTCATATAATAGTAGTAGTAGTTCAAATTATATCTATCTTAAAAAACTTTATTATATACACTATACTTTACATGCTTTCTTAATTAACTCATATTTTAGTTTTTATATTTTAGTTTTCCATATAATAGTAGTAGTTCAAATTATATCTATCTTAAAAAACTTTATTATATAATATTACGTGTTTATTTTTATGTGTAAATTTTGTTTGTAACGAGTTGTGTCAAATATTATAATTTTATTTCGTTGGTATAAGTTCGAGTTACTCTATGTTTTGATATAAATTTTGCTAGGAAATGTGTTAAATTGAATGTAATCTATGCTTTATCATGTCGCCTATGTCTTTCCCGCAGTTGCTTATTTTAATGTATATTTTGAGTTGTTATACGTTTTAACGTAAATTGTGTCTGAAATATAGTCGATTTAAATCAAATATGTTTTCATTTGATGATACAAATTCGTGTTACTCCATGTTTTACGTAAATTTAGTTTGAAAACAAGTTAAGTCGATATATACTTGATCATGACACGTATGTTCGCCGCCGCAGCAACGTGCAGCGAGTTAAATAACTAGTTTAATTTAATCTAGATTATATTCATCTTACGCCGCTTTAAATGCTTCTTTTAAAACCCGTGTCAGATTACAAATCATGTGGAGGTTATGATACACACCACTGCCCGAGAACCAACACGAAAACTAGGTCATCGTTTCTTCATCATCACTCGTCGCCACTCTCTTAACATCTTCAAATCAAATCATTGATCGTTCATCTCACCATTCGCACAGTATTCACCCTCAAATCTGACATCAAGATACGAACAGGTTCAAATCTGAAGAAATTAGGGTTTCAGGATCCAACTTACGATTCGAAAGCAAAGTTATCCGGTAATTCATTTCCATCCATCTTTATTCAATTCATTGTGTACAATTCATCGTGTATTTGATTTAGTTTCTCGTAATGTGATTTGGAACCTAACGTGTTCGCGAATTAGGGGTTTTGTTCGAAGTGTTTTTAATCTGTTGTTTTTGTTGTTTAGAATAGCTAATCCTTCGATATGGAAGATTCAAAGCATAAATCTAGTAAGAAGGATGATTCTGTGAAGAAGGATGATGAATTGAAGAGGGGGCATCGGGATAAGGAGCGTAATGGTGAGAGGCGTAGAGAGAGGGAGAGAGACAGAGATAGAGAAAGAGAAAGGAGTGTTGATGAGAAGTATAAGGATAGAGAGAAGCATAAGGAGAGACACAGGGATAAGGAGAAGGATAGGGATAGGAAGGAAAGGGAGAGAGAGAAGGAGAGGGAGCGCGAACGATTGAAGGAGAAAGAGAACAGAGAGAGGGATAGAGAGCGCGATAAATTGAAAGAGAGGGAAAGAGAGAAGGAGAGGGAGAGGGAGAGGGAAAGGGAGAAGGAGAGGGAAAGGAGGGAGAGAAGAGAGAGGGAAGAAAGAGATAGGGAAAAGATGAGGGAGAAACGTAGAGAAGCGGAAAGGGATCACAATGGTGGTGGTATGGATGATGTGAAAGATAGAGACCGAAAGAGGCGTAGGAGGGAAGATGATTACAAGGAGAGTAGTAAGGGTTCTAGCAGACGGAGGGAAGATAGTGTGGAGAACAGTGGGGTGAAGAAAACTGATGATGATTCTTCGGATAAGAAAGTGTCAAGGACCCGTGAAGAAGATATGGAAGAAGAACAAAGGAAGTTGGATGATGAAATGGAGAAAAGGAGGAGGAGGGTGCAGGAGTGGCAGGAGAAAAGAAGAAAGAAAGAGGAATCTGAAAGAGAACAACTTGGAGTAAGCGGTGAGGCTGCAGGTAAAACATGGACCTTAGAAGGTGAGTCTGATGATGACGAAGCTGTCCCTGTAGAGAATGCAGATGCTGCAATGGATTCGGATGACAAAGTGAAGGATCCCAGTCAAAATGGAGATGACATGGTTAATGGATTAGACAATGGTGATACTGCCCCTGCTTCGCAGAATGGTGCTAATATGGAAGAAGATGAAATTGACCCCTTAGATGCTTTCATGGACACCATGGTGATACCAGAAGTTAACAAGTTAATCAATACTGATGTTTCTGGTTTGGATCAAAATATTTCTGATAAAAAGGAAGATGATAAGAATAAGGACAATGGTCAGCAACATAAAAAGAAAAAGAACGGTGGCAGATCAATGGGGAGGATTATTCCTGGTGAAGATTCTGATGAAGAGTATCCAGACATCGAAAACGATGAAGATCCTTTAGATGATGAAGACGATGACGAGTTTATGAAAAGAGTGAAGAAGACCAAGGTTGACAAATTATCACTTGTTGATCACTCGAAGATCAAATACATTGAATTTAGAAAGAATTTTTATATCGAAGTAAAGGAGGTAAAGAAGATGACTCCAGAAGAGGTTGCTGCTTACAGGAAGGAACTGGAACTAAAAGTACATGGAAAAGATGTACCCAAGCCGATAAAAACCTGGCACCAAACTGGACTCGCAACTAAAATTTTAGAGACAATTAGAAAGCTGAATTATGATAAACCAATGCCTATTCAAGCACAAGCTTTGCCAGTCATAATGAGTGGTCGAGATTGTATAGGTGTTGCAAAGACGGGTTCTGGTAAAACTCTAGCTTTTGTTTTACCAATGTTGAGGCATATAATGGACCAACCAGAACTTAGTTCTGGAGATGGGCCTATTGGGCTTATAATGGCACCTACAAGAGAGCTTGTTCAGCAGATTCATAGTGACATAAGAAAATTCACCAAGGTAATGGGTCTTCGCTGTGTGCCGGTGTACGGTGGTTCTGGTGTTGCTCAACAAATCAGCGAGTTGAAACGAGGGGCTGAAATTGTTGTTTGCACACCCGGTAGGATGATTGATATTTTATGCACCAGTGCTGGGAAAATCACGAATCTGAGAAGGGTTTCTTATTTGGTTATGGATGAAGCTGATCGTATGTTTGATATGGGTTTTGAGCCACAAATTACCAGAATTGTGCAAAATACTCAACCGAATCGCCAGACTGTACTTTTTTCTGCCACATTCCCTCGCCAGGTGGAAGTATTGGCCAGGAAGGTTCTTAACAAACCTGTGGAGATACAGGTAGGTGGAAGAAGTGTTGTGAATAAAGACATAACCCAACTTGTGGAAGTTAGGCCTGAAAACGAAAGGTTTTTTAGACTTTTGGAGTTACTTGGAGAATGGTATGAAAAAGGTAAGATTTTGATATTTGTTCAATCCCAGGACAAATGTGATGCTTTATTCAGAGACTTGATTAAACACGGATATCCGTGTTTGTCGCTTCACGGAGCTAAAGACCAGACCGATCGAGAATCAACCATTTCTGATTTCAAGAGTAATGTATGCAATTTGTTGATTGCAACAAGTATTGCTGCTAGGGGTTTGGATGTTAAAGAGCTTGAACTTGTGATCAATTATGATGTACCAAATCATTATGAAGATTATGTTCATCGTGTTGGGCGTACAGGGAGAGCAGGGAGAAAGGGGTGCGCTGTCACGTTTTTATCGAGTGAAGAAGAAAGATATGCACCGGATCTCGTAAAAGCTTTGGAACTGTCGAATCAAGCTGTTCCTGAGGATTTGAAAGCTCTTGCTGATGGGTTTATGGCTAAGGTTAATCAGGGACTTGTGCAAGCTCATGGTACTGGTTATGGTGGAAGTGGTTTTAAGTTCAATGAAGAAGAAGATGAAGTTAGGAAAGCAGCAAAGAAAGCACAGGCTAAAGAATATGGATTTGAAGAAGATAAATCTGATTCAGAAGATGATGATGACGGGGTGCGAAAAGCAGGTGGTGATATTGCTCAACAGGCTGTTCTTGCTCAAGCTGCCGCTCTTGCTGCCGCCAGTCAACAGCCTGCTACTAGTGGCGTACCTATATCTCTGCCAGGTGTTCTTGGTATGGCAGGTGTTGCTGGTGGCGGTGATGCTGCTGCCAGGGCTGTAGCACTGGCTGCCGCCATGAACATCAAGCACAGTTTGGCTAAGATTCAAGCTGATTCTTTGCCTGAGCATTATGAAGCTGAGTTGGAGATTAATGATTTCCCTCAAAACGCTAGGTGGAAGGTGACCCATAAAGAAACCCTAGGACCAATTGCTGAGTGGACTGGAGCTGCTATTACCACTAGGGGTCAGTATATTCAACCGGGCAGGATACCAGGACCCGGTGAGAGAAAGCTCTACTTGTTTATTGAAGGAGCTACTGAGCAATCTGTTAAACGAGCCAAAGCAGAGTTGAAACGTGTTTTAGAAGACATCACAGCACAGGCATTATCTCTTCCAAATGCACAACCGGGCCGTTACTCCGTTCTATGAGAATCAGACTCAAGTCGTGCATAAAGGTGTGTTACAGTATTTGAATTGTTTGATTACTCTGCTACTTAACTGAAACTGTCTTTATGCATACTTTTATTGGCATATACATGTTGCATGTAGTTAAGAAATATGAGATAGAAGATGATGCCTATGTTATTCTTTTTGGTTGAATGTGCCTTCTGTTATGTGGTTGGATGTCGTATTGATGGTCACATGTGTACGCTATATATTTATTTATTTTTAATGTGTTTTTTGTAGGAGGATCCAGCTTGCACATGTGTAGAGCAATTTATACATTTGCTTATAATGGCTGCCAGCAGATGGCGATCACAAACCTTTTATCCCTCTAAGAAAATGTAAAAAGTGACGTACATTGAAGCTTTAAGTCTTGAGTTGCATATTGTTTCTATCTGATGTTTGTTCTGATTTGAGCATTCATTTCTGATTGTAGGTTGGTTGGGGAACGATCTAACGGGCTTTTGTTGCTTCCTTGACAGTGTTCTGAAGTTGTGACATATTTTCTCATGTAGAACCATGACTGTCTGACACATGATGTTATACTGACATGCATTATAGACTAGAATAGTTGCTTAGTGGAACTTGGGTTTACCATAAGATTCTCTTTTGATAAGCCTTGTCCATGGACGTACCAAAAAAATGTTGCTATTACTGCATCCAGCTCTAATACCATTCTTTTTACTCTTTTTATGTATTTCCATGTTGGGTTGGTGGATCCAACTAATAGCATTCCTTCATTAATGTGGTGCCTACCCATGGTGTTAACATAATATGATTATGAGCTTAAGAGCGTCAAGCATGCACATAAATATAAATTTTGATGGATTATTTTAATTTAAGGGATATGTGCTACTGAATAGTAGTTTTCGCCTTTAGGACTATATGTGCTATTGATAATATGTGAGTGGTATGTTTGAGAGTAAAGGAAAAGCATCTTTACTTGATTTTATCTCATTCATTTGGATGATATGTAATGTTTTGCCACTGTGCCTTCATACTTCTATGGACTCAAGTATTCAACTCATTTGTCACAGTTATAGTTTATTAATATATATAAAATATTGTTTGAGCCCCATGAAAATTTCTGTAATTTCCAGTTTCTCCAGTGTTTTATGAATACTGCAATATTATCTCAGGCTAGTTTGCTAGCCAAAAATTACTCTAGCTATCATCATCATGTCAAATTAAATATTGTATTTGTTTCAAAAGATTCCTAATTTGTTCCAATGGATTTAATATCATTGTAGACAAGTGATGTTGGAGTAAATATTTGGAGCTTTAATGGAATTTTTTAGGCATAAGCAATGCAAATTCTCTATTAGAGTAGACTTACCTTGTTAGTTTATGATTGTTTATTTGTTAGTTGAGTGACCTGCATGATTACTTTGACACGTTTCTCCTTTTGTAGTTTTGATTTTTGCACCATAGCATTATCATCATTGATGTTATTATTCAGTTTTAATTTATTGTGTCCATGTGCAATGTTATTTCATGGTTCTTTCATGAACTAGGCAGTCAATTTAGTATTTAATTTACTTTCTTTATGCTTCATTAATTCTGACAATTCTAGCATTTCAGGTTATAGATCGTAATTTTGGAGGATGAAGCTTGATGCCTTACATCAAAAGCTATTTCATTCAAGAACTATACATTATCGGGAGTGCAAATCCACTTGTGAAGTGACTGCTATGCTTTAGCTCCCTCGGTTTGTTTGTGTTTTGTTATTATTAGTATGTTTACTTTTTTGAGCATCCAACTACCTGGTGCTTGTTCAACTGTTCTTAAGTTTAATACTTAAAAAAAGAATCTTTATTAAACCGATGCTGCTACATGCCCACATTAGATATGATTTGCGTGGCCTGTTTATGTTTAATTAGTGATCTTTCTTCGTAGCATCAAATTTGCATAATCCTTAATATTGGCTGTAAATTATTTAGCTTACAGAGATGTTTTCCTAAAGGAAGCACTATGCCAGTATGCCAATAGCATTAGGAACTACATCTAAGATTATTTTTACAACGATTGAGGTTAAACTTTACAGTTATATGAATGCATTGTCCATTGCTTGTATATCTAAATCCTCCACATTCGCACTACATTCATCTATTGAATCTGGTCTAATGAAAATTAATCATAAGGGCAACTTAACAAACACGACACTGGCTTTTGGAGTTATGATATAGGTAAGACGTAGCGCTAACAACACGTGGATGATTCGTGAAGGTAAAACACTAAACCAATTGTGATAGAATGTGTATTATTGTACACTATATGCAGATACCAAAAGAAAAAAATAAAATGTGTCACCGTTTTTAGATTTAAGATTAGGTTCTGTTTGTAAGATGCCTCCTATTGAGATGTGGAGATTAGGGAAAATGTGTCAAAATGGTATGGTTTTAGATGCTTTTAATAGATAAGATATAAGATGCTTTTATTCTTTAGCCAATTGGGGTTGACTCTGTCCTTAGGAGCCAGTTTTCTAGCTACAGTAAGGATCTTTGGTACTGACTTGTTTGATTTGTAAGGTCCCACCAACATCTTGTGTCTTGTTTCTCTTGTTATAAGTAAGAGTTTTCTGTCATTTGCTATAAGAAACAAAACATGAGTAGCATGCAGTACTTGAAAGGCAATGGTTGTTAACTCTCCCTCAAGGGCTTCTTGCTTTAGCTTTCCTTTGAAAAATATAATTTCAAAATGTATGATTGAAGAAGATATAAGCAAGGGGCTCTTGAGGGAGTACTAACAAACAATGTCTTTGTTATTTGTTTATGTGAATTTGGATGCCGTTAAGGCAGCTTTTTACCATCTCTCCCTCAAAGACTCCTGACATTTATTCCGACTGGTAAAAAATCAGGGGTCTTTTTGGGAGGGACGGTGAACAGTTGTCTTGGTCTGTTCGCTCTTGAATTTTTCTCTTAAAAAGTGTCAATTGCCATCTTTGATATCAAGTTTTTTGAGGTTTTGCAGACCAAGAAAGCAACAGGTTTTTTGTTGTGCGAAATTTGGGACGACCTTTTTAATATTGTTTGATGAAAACTGCGTTTACCGCACTTCCTTTCTACCCAAGTAGACACTATCCCCTCAAAGCCATATGAACTGTAAAACAGTAAGCTTTTGAGGGTTGGGTGGTAACCTTTTCAATTTCCTGGAGGGTGTTCTTTTCTTGGTTTTTAGTTGTATCTAGTACATCCACTCGACTTATCTTTCTTAAAATGCTTAGATTTTTTTTTTTAATTTATTTATTGTTTTTATTTGGAGCACAAGTTTCATTTCCAAGGGCAGTTTAGTAAAGGGTTGATTTCGGTTCTCTAGTTGTTTCAGTTAAGGCCAGATATAGCTACGTATTTGGGGCTAGTAGAAAATATAGTTCTATTTAGATTTTGGTGGCAGATTTCTGAGTGTTTTTCAAAATCAGTCCAAGAGTAAACCGATGAATTGGAAATGGTCTCATCTCTTATCGTCATTTGTTATTACATGGGTGGTTTCTCTGGTTTACTATACTTTTAGTCCTTAAAGATCAAAAAGTACATCTTTCATACTGTTTGTGTAAATATAACAAGTACAAGAGAGTTTAATCTAGTCTAGTATAAATATATTACCAAGATCAAACAGGATACAATGGAAAAATCTTGTATTAAAAACACTCTCTCGTAGTCGAAACAAGTTAATTGGTAGGCATTTAGGCTGATATCGTGGCTAAAGTGAGTCTTTCTACATAAGATGTACTGTTGTAGATAAAGCCAAGTGGGTTATCATCATCACTTAATCATATAGATCTTCTCTTGTAAAGAGGTGGATGATAGGATGAGTGACGGAAAGATATTTGTTCAAAAAAATATACTTCAGTCTCTTTTGATAATTTTCTCTCTTGATAAATCGGAAGCTCTTCACATCTGTAAAAGAGAAAGAGATGGATGATTGGCATTACAGGAAGATGTTCAGGACAATAATTCGACTATTGATGATTTCCATTCACAAAAGTTATTTTAACTTCTATGTGTATTAAAGAATAGGTTGAGAATAAATTGCAAAACTTGAAGTAGTCATTTCGAGTTATATACAATGCAACTGTCAGCTTTGAAAGAATTAACGTGATAGACTTGTTTACCCGAGGAGTGTATGGTGATATTGGAGAATGATATTGTGATTTGGATTTTTCTATAAGAAACATTCATATCCAAGTTGATATTTTAGATGTGTGATCCCGACTATAGTTAACTATAACTATACAATAACAAGATGTATATGGACATTGTCTATTATAAGATTTCTGCAATTTAAAATGAAACACACTCTAATTAATTAATCTATCTAATATATAGATTGAGAGGTTTTAAAAGGAACAATTATGAATTAAAGTAATGTGTGTATAACAATTATGAATTAAAGTAATGTGGGTATCATATAACTTTAAAATAGTACTAAAAGGAAAATATAATAATACAAGAATGAAGTCTTGTATGTTTAACTTTGGCGTCAAATGTATACTGAGGAACCCTTGAACAATTTAGCCCTTGTACAAACTTGAAAAAAATGACATATAAAACAATTTTGAAAACCGGAACCCACAAGACCTCTCAAAATCGCTCATCCATGGTCCGTTGGGATGATACGATCATCGAAACATGTATCTTTCAACTCGCTATCATTATTTAACTATAAATTTATAAAGAAAAATTATGATCGTCGATTACCCTAATTTTATTTTCTGTTTTTAAATTAAGGGAATATATAAAAAGAATTTTTTTGTAAGTTGTCTTGTATTTAGTCATTTTCATTTTTCATTCTTAAACTTTGTGTCTTTAAGTTTACCTAAAATATAAAATAAACCGTCCTTGTATTAATGAAATGACTTATACTATGACAAAATACAAAGATAAATGATTTTTTATCATGTTATTAACTTTAAAAACTAAAAGTTAAATTTAATTTAATACTTTTTCTTTTCGTTGATAATCATACAATTTACATGTAGGTTATAAAGCACGACTTTCGGCTACAAAGTATGTGTTTTTCAAACTAAAAAGCAATGATTAAACCAAACTTCCACCAAGTTGGCTTTTCTAGTGAAAGAAAAGCAAATAATATCCATTTTTTAACCTTTATTTCCAAATTAAAAAAAGAATTGAAAAACAAAAATGGATATTTTATTTTGAACGACCAACGAATAATTTTTAAGTCCGGTCATCCGGGTAAATCCATTGGCGAAAGGTCACCCACGCCCACGAACACAGACAACGTTGATGACCCGGCTCGCCCACCATTTCTAGGAAAACCCACCACGATCACCACCCAAAGTTCTATTGTGGTAAAGTCACTGACCCACTTGAAATATAATGCACAAAGTGAGACTCCAACCCATAACCTCCACTTTAAAAAGTCATAGAGTGCATTCTTTTAAACCAGTTGATCTAGAACTCATTGGCCAATAAATTCATTTATTCACCAATGATGATAATTTCTAAAAAAATTAAATCCAAACATGATAATTGCTAAAAAAATGATTATTTTTGTTAACAATAAATTCATTTAATGCAACTACTACCTAGATACCTTTTCATGACATAAATTTAAACAAGTAACTAACTTATACGTTGATAAGCATGTCAATAAACATCATATCATATTAGTTTTCAAAACAGATCCTTTTGGATATGTCATTTCATTATCATGGACAAGGATAAGTCAGGTTTTATTTTTTATTATGATTCTTCAGTGTTTATTGTCATTGTAATTCCAAACACTCTTTAGCCGCATCGCACATATATTATACTTGTCTAGGCTAGAACCTATGAACTTCCCACAAATAATGTTTTTAGAGACACTGGACCACCAACCCTAGTTATGTTCACATTATTGTTTTCCTATGAATTCTAAGTCTCTTTGAATAGATTGAAAATAATTTCAAAATTAAAAATATTGAACTCTAAATAAAGATAAAATGTAGGCATGATATGGGTATTTACAAAAGATAACTCAAATATTACTTGTTTAAACCACATTAGCATTTTATGAAATATAAACCGCTACCACATGTTTGCAGTTCCGAGCCATCCTGCAAACAATGAGCTGCTTCTGCTTTTGCTACTACTACTAACTAACCATACATTCCACAATAATTTAATAGTTTGATACATAAAGGCGATGACAAGACAATAAACCGGATCACCGTGAGGGATCTCTGGTCTTTTCATGTCTGATCTCGGACGGCCATTCTTTCTGAGATATCTGAAAGGGATTTGAGGTTGCAGTTGATCAAGGATGTGACAAAGTAGCATGTATCTTCCTTAGTGTTGCCGTCGGGTATGTCCACCACGAATGACTCTACGACTAGCGTCCCAGATCTTCCTTCGATTACCTTTGGATGGACGGTTAGGATTGAAGAATAGTTCTGTGGAATCAGAAAGAAAAAAGTTGACAAAGGAAGCAATGATTAATGAATACGTCGGTCAACGAAAACTAACAAAGAATAAACGAGTATATAGTTAAAGTAAACAATACTGAAGTCAAATCTAGTTACCATCATCGACTCATCGTCACATGATTTCATGATATCCAGAACTTTTTAAAAGTAAGCAACAATATCCAAATTAAAATCCAAATAACATTAGTCAATTTCTTATGCAATAAACCAAAAGCTGAAAAGTCAATTGCGCCCTAATTAGTCGATTACCTAAGCCTTGGTTATAAAATCTGACTGGGTTGATGAGTTGATGGGTTGATGGATTGATGCATGATGGGTCAATTAGTATTACTAGTAAGTTATAGATAAATGAATGGGAACATAAATGAGCGACGGTAAAAAAAATATATGAAAAAATGAATGTCACTGAATGAACAGGACATGGTTGCGTTCGTGCATTTATTAAATTAATGAACATAAACGATTTCTTGACCAAACGGTTTGAGAATAGTTCAGTAAAACTATGATTCCTTTACGTGCCTAATAATGAAGTTGGTAAAAAGTTGAAATTCATGAATAAAGTTTGAATCCAAGTTGTAATTACCTTTAGCCTATGGTCACCACCAACAATTTTGATTCCAAGTATGTGTTCATCATCATCAAGAAGTTCTAGCCTCTCTGTGCTGGTAGTAGCTGGAAGTCCTGACTTGACATTCACCTCTCTAACACTCCCAATATTAACATCCCCATGCATAGTGCATCTGCTTACAAAGGGCTTGTACTTTTGAGGTTGATCAAATCTCCTCACTAAAGACCACACCTAAGCAAATATACCAATTGTCAAAATCAATTAACAATTCTTCACTTAGCTGTAGATTCAATCAGCAACAATAAATTCAATGTTTCAAATCTGTGTATGAACAAAGTATATGTGTAAGAATCTTCAAACATCAACAACAATTCAGTAAACATACACCAAAAACAGGATAAATTTGCTAAACTAGAGAGCACTATAGGCAAAAAAGTCAAAGAAACAAACAGAGTTGATAGATGAGAAATCATGATTCATGAAACATCTCAGATCTTCAAACGATCTCTTCAATTTACCAGCAAATACACAAGAACGATGATTAATCATGTATGAATATGCAATTACTCATGCGAAACGATAGAAAACGACGCATATGATCCACACTTAGATCCGAAAAACACAGATATAGCTTCGTTTTCCATAAGATCTACATACAGCATCAAATTGATTGAATATACAGACATAAAGTATGAAATTACACACCGATAACGATAGATCGAGATCACACACAAACACAAATAAGCTTACAGTTAGAGAATTACGATATCAACTGGAGCTTTGATGTGTTTGACGACGACAGAAGCACACTGTTCAGGTCCAGGATTATGCCTGTGGAGTCTTCTTATATAGTGAGCTGCATCCATCATTTATCAATTTCTTCGATCTTGAGCTAAATTTAATGATCTGAACGTAACATATGGTAGTTCAGTTGTTCGATTGCATCATAAACTGACACTGAAACTGAAACCCTAGGGTTTTGATCGAAAACTTACAAAGATTAACAACCAGAATTGGTGTGTTTTCCTTTATGCATTTTGATGATGGAGATGGGGAATTTACGGTGAAAACTGAAAACACTAATAGACAAATAGTGTATGTGGTTATAAATTATTGAAATCTATCACTAAACCCCACTAGCAAGTGACAAATAAGGACAAATAAGAAGATTTTATTTTTTGTGTATCAATATATCTGAAGTTTACGAATCAAATCTGCAGACATCTGTAAAATAATAGGTGAACCAAACATATGCTATTTGCAAGAAAAATATTGTTTGTTTTTAACATCTGCAGACTGCTAAAATATTCTGTAATTAAAATAAATCTATTTTTTAAACTTTAAGAAGTACTTTAATATTAAAATTTAAATAAAAGTCATACAATACTATAATAATATTCATAAACCATTAAAATACATTTTATTTAAATCATTTATTTTACATTTTTAGTAGCTATAAAACCATAAGCATACATTTTATTCCACACGAATAGTGGGTGGAGGCGGACGGTGTTGGTGGCGGATGGTGTTGGAGGCGGAAGGTGGTGGTGGCGGACGGTGGTGGTGGAGGACAGTGGTGGAGGCAGACGGCGGTGGTGGAAGACGGTGGAGGTGGAGGTGGACAGTGGTGGTGGAGGTAGATGGTGGTGGTGGCGAACGGCGGTGGAGGTGGACGGTGGTAGTGATGGATGGTGGTGGTGGACATAGCCACATGGGTGGTGGTGGGTGATAGTGTTTAATACTCTGCAAACTTTAGAATACTTTAAAAGTGGTTGTGCCAAGTCTGCATCATGCAGACCTCGCCCAGACCTTTTTTAATGAAAAGTCTTCCAAAAAAACAAACAATTTGCAGACCTCAACGTCTGCGCGTGGTATGCGTGGCACAGACAAAAGAGGTCAGGAAGAGCTTTTCACAGAAAACAAACACCCCCTAAATGTACAAACATCGTGCACAAGACTTTCGCATACATATATATGGGTGTCAAGCTATTTGGGCATGATATACGTATTTTTAAATCGTATCTTGCTTTTACAAGAGCTTGTTTTTATGTCATGAACCTCTGATCTTTAAATTATATGTGAGCAACCTTAACGTTGCTCTAAGGGGGGTGAGAACGCCCACATCATGAGGCAACGACACATGCCGGAGCCGAGCGTCAACACCGCCCGCGCCTCCTCTACGCCGCATTTTCCAATTTCTACGTCGTGAAGTTTTGGCATGGCGTGACGTGGCGTGGTAAAATGTGATTGGTGGGTGTGTGGTGTATGTGATGTGTATGATGTGGGCACTAGGCACCCCTCTCACCCCTCTCACCCTAAGGTACGCTACTTCCAAAGAGAAAAGAAAATGATCAAGTGATTCCATCCAAATGACGCACCATTGGGTTACTGTTTCCTTAGCTAATATTTAAATTTGAGATTAGGACACGTTAATGAAAAACAACAAGAAATGTGAAATATTTAAAGTTATCAAATTGCAAAAAATATTAAAAAGTGTCATTGACGTTGTATTATGAATTGTGATATTATACTATAGAATTTAATGGGGGCAAAGGGTAAGAGACAATGGAACTATGACCAATATAGCACTCAGTTTTTATGAAAAATGATTTTGTATCAAGTAGTTAGATTAGAAACTTCTTTTATCGATGTCACAGTATTTTGTTTCTGCTTTCTAAAACAACTCATTCAATTTACAGGTTTTTATAATAATCTTGACAGAATGCCCAAAGTTGCTAACGTATTTAATGATTATGCTTTTTTTAAACGACGATTTATTTTAAAATACCAGTGGAGTGAAAAAAAAGTACGTATGAACAATCAAGGACAAAATAAACCACACCCACACGTAAAAAACTACCAGCTAAGACATGTTAAAGGGATCATCAAGAATTACAAAAGCTTCTAATCTTCCTTGATCCCTAAGATACCTAAGAAACAAGTGAAAATCTTCATAATATCTTTTTTGTACCACGTTCACTTATAATATCATTTTCAAATATCCATCTTTTAAAATGTTCTTACCGGAAAAGACGCTCAAACCTACTATAAAGACGCCTGAACCTACTACAGAGACATCCGACCGTACTATAGAGGCATCCAACCCTTTGTGTAGAAGTGTCCCAAAAACGACTATGATACAATATTAGATAGGAGCAGGCGCCTTGTTCAATAAGAAAAATGTAAGAATAGTTTTTTAAAAGAACATTTAAACGAATTTTTATGAGAAAATGATATTTTAGGAATATTCTAAATACATATTCATGTTAGTATTTACATCTTTTATCTTCATTGTTGATGTCATTACGCGTTGGTTTACATCATGTGTACTATGATTATGTTCCAGAAAATATCTACAATCCTCTGGACAACATATTAAATGTCTTTCGTGTGACATATTATCAATTTGTGGCTTTTTAAGATAGTCTTAACTCCACACGGACCACATGTGGCTTTAGGTAAGTAGCATTTTAGGGTAATATTTTGTGCACCTCAAAACTAGATGAACATCTGTGGATCAAATAGTTGAATGTAAATAGATACAAAACATAGCCATCATTTAACTTCTAGTCAATTCATCTAGTAGTACTAATATCCTAACGAGGCGAGTTTGTCCAAAAACTATACAAGACACATAATCCTGAACGAATTATTAACATCTGATATTTTCATTTCACAAAATTTCTCCATCAAGTTTTATACGTACAAAACTTGTTATATTCATTAAATTTGTGAGTTGATTTTTGATTTTCTGTTGTTTCTAATGTTTGTTATGGGATTACTGATTACAACTATGAAGAAGAGAGAGTAGTATGAATACGTTGTTGCAAAATAGGAAGCTCAAATTGCTCATGATGTTGGTGAAAAGTCTTAGCAAAGGGTTAAGCGTCGAACGTGAATTTAAAAATCACTCTATGACTTTGACTCGCTTAAACTTTTTTGCATAAATACATGTCTATTAATTATTTAATAAGAATTAAATAGAATTCATATTATGTAGTTAAAAGACGAATAAAAGTACATAATTACAAAAAAGAAATTGTCATCTTATGAGTGTGATATTAACAATGCTAAGTGTAAAAATTATAACCAAATTTCAAATCTATATACAATAGTAAAAGAGTAACGTGTGAAACACTTGTCACATTCTTATACCCCTTAAGTTTGTTTTTCCCGCCCCTCTCTTCTCTTAAATAATTATCTAAATTAAAAATTAAATGATTTTAATTCTTTTTTA
This sequence comes from Flaveria floridana, assembly GCA_018326465.1. Classification (NCBI taxonomy): domain Eukaryota; kingdom Viridiplantae; phylum Streptophyta; class Magnoliopsida; order Asterales; family Asteraceae; genus Flaveria; species Flaveria floridana. The sequence continues at coordinate 15,788 of BJCO01001196.1, forward strand.
AGTTTTAAAATATTTCTTAATGTCTTTTTATTAATTTTATTTCTAGAAAATAAATTTTTATAAAATAAGAGTTTTTCTAAAGCATCAAACATTTTTAAAAATATGAAATATCTTAAAATTGATGTTTTTTAAAATTAAACTTCTTTATAAACTACAAATAATTAAAATTAGGAGTTATAATATGTCACAACCCATCCGGTGGCGGAATCACCGGACGTGACGTGTAGGATTGTTCAAAGACAACATGGCACTATATTGCAATATAAATTAAGTCGATTTCTTTAAACTAAGAATACAAGTACAAATTGTTCAAATTCAAGATACAACAAAAATACAAATTTCGACAACTAAATTTATAGTT
>BJCO01001197.1:0-15964 GCA_018326465.1 Flaveria floridana
GTACATACTATTGTGTTTAATTAATCTACTCTAATATTTTTTAATTAATCAAAATTTGTAACTAATTTGTATATAATTTAAATAGTAGGTAAAAAAAAACCGGGTTTTCCAAACCGGTTCTTAGACCCGACCCGGTTCGGTTCCAACCCGAACCGGTTCCAACCGGGTTGGGTATGCCGGGCTTGAAAACCGGTTCCGACCCGAACCGTTTCTTGGTCAAAAACCGGTCTTGAAAATATTGACCGAACCCGAACCGGGTCCAACCCGACCCGGGTTAAAAAAAAAACCGGTTTGTGCACCTCTACTGTCTATAAGATTACGGGCCGTATTATACAAATAACAAGTCCAATATCATAAATTAGTTCATAAAAATTGGGCCCAAAACAAAACCCAAAAGCATCGGTCAATTAAATACCTCTCACACATAAATCATAATATCGAACTCAGTGTCATCTTGTTCGCCGCCGCTGGTAAGCAAACCCTAACTCCATTATCGATCCACCGTTATCAATCGAAAAAGCTAATCTCTGTTCACATTTCTCAAAGGACCGAAGATGGTGTCAGGCAAGAAGACGGTAATATACACACACATCTTCATCTATTACATCTATGCGTGTTCTTGATCATTGCATTTATTGATTCTGATTTGTGTTTTTATATGGGATTACAGAAGAAGACTCATGAGAGCATCAACAATAGGTTGGCTCTTGTTATGAAGAGTGGAAAGTACACTCTTGGATACAAGACTGTCCTCGAGTCTCTCAGGAGCTCAAAAGGTAGACAACTGAATCAAGATTATCGTTGATTAATTCCAAATGTAAAACACTGGGTGCTTGATTATGCTTGTTATTGAATTTGTCATCAGTTTATAAAAACTAAGAACAATTGGGATGACAAGAAGCCATTTTTTTTATAATAGCTTGAATTGCAGTAATGTAGACATGCTTAAATTCATTTTTGAAATCATTAATTTGTCAAATTAGTTGAATTATGATAGCTTTTATTGAATCAATTGAGCTTTGACAAACTTGTATTTATGTATTGGATTATGTTGATAATTTGTGAGCATTTGAAAGACAAAGTTTTTTTCTATTTAAGGACATATGGGACTTTGTGCTGATGAAGTTTATATTATGGTATTGGTTTGATTGGATGTGAACTGCAGGCAAGCTGATTATCATATCTAACAATTGCCCACCTTTGAGGAAGTCCGAAATCGAGTACTATGCTATGCTTGCCAAAGTTGGAGTTCATCATTACAACGGAAGTATGTCTATTCATTGATCTTTTCATCTTTCGTTCATAGTTTATGCTTCTTATTAGATGTTGATGAGGATCATAGTTATATATGTTCATTGCCAATGCCACTAATGAAAATGCAACAACCATGTTAGTAATCGCTAAAATCCATTTTACTAGTGGAGTATAGTTCTTGTTTAAGAAACATCAATTTATGTGAATGTAAGAGAAATATAACTATTTGATACTGCTTGCTGTGTTATTGTAAGAGTTGGATAAAAAATAAGCAAAGAAGCATTTTCAGTAAACAATCCCAAGCACCCCTGAAGTAGTAGGTTGTAACTTCTAGTTTGTTTCATTGATTTACTTGACCATCTTAGTTTTAGTTGGCAATCCCAAAAACCCTTGAAGAAGTTTTAGATTGCATCTTTTAGTATGTTTCTGTGATTTATTCGAACCAAGCAGTTTTAGTAAGCCAAATTTAAACAGCTTAAAAGAAGTTGTTGGTTGTCACTTTCTGTTTGTATCTATGATTACTTGATAACCAAACGGTTTTAGCTGGATACGCCATACGCCCCTAAGGAAAATTTCAGTATGTTTCTATGATTTAACTTAACCATTTAACGATACATGTTTTAACGATACATGTTTTATACACGTCTAATCTGTTCACTGCTTGACATTTGGCTTAAGTGTCTTCTTTCTTACATTTTCTGTTTTTGATTTTGTAGTCTTATTTGTTTTTTTAACAAAGTGATTTGGTTGGTCATTGGTGTTGTAGACAAATGAATCATTCTTCATTTGAACCAAATGGACTTATGTTTAGTTGAAAATCAATTTATGGTTATACATACTACATACAGTCAAAATCTATACTATTTACATTTACATGTTTTGTTTTTTTATATGCTCAGACAATGTGGATCTTGGGACAGCATGTGGAAAGTATTTCCGTGTGTCATGCCTTAGCATCATCGACGCAGGTATCAATTAATTTCTCTAAAAGTACTTAAATCACAGCTTTTATTATTATTTTATTATTTTTTATTTTCTTAAGCACACCGGTTTGACATTATGGTACTGCCACAATAAAACAGGTGATTCCGACATCATCAAGTCTCTTCCTGGTGACAGTTAAAAGAAGAATTGGTTTAGTAGGGTATTAATATCTTCTTTGTTTACTCCAATGCCAGTGTAACTTTCTTTTTGTTATCTTAAACCTGTTGAATCTGTAGAATCAAGGATGCTTTTGCCTTTTGAGCCTCTTATAGGATACAATTGTTCCCTCAATGAGATTTTGTCTTTGGTTTATGACATGCTCAGAGCAGTCAAAAAAAAAAAAAATTATTTGCAATACACAATACATACTCTTAAGAGCATTCACAACTTGTTCCCTCAATTTATGTGAGTGTATTTCTTATATTGTATGGTATGGTTATAAGTGGTTGTAAGTGAAGGATATGAGAAATTTACTGTTCAATCTGTATTTTTGAAAAACACGGTTTAAAACCCTAAAATATTTTTAATATATTTTAAGTGTTTGTGAGTAGTGGAGAGAAAAAAAGTAATAATAAAGTTGAAAATGAAAGAAAAAAGTAGTGATTTTTAGCATAATTATATGGATAAAAATAAGAAATGGGTTGTGAATGCTCTAAGAGATCTTCTAAACAACTCCGAGCTGACGTCACATCATGTTAGTTTGAGGTTGTGATAGTTATCAACTTGGACATCATGTTAGTTTGAGGTTGTGATAGTTATCAACTTGGACATCATGTTAGTTTGAGGTTGTGATAATTATCAACTTGTTTACTAGTTTGGAAGATTCTGATTACTAATATATTTATATTGTATGAGAAATTATGAGTAAATGATCAGAACCTTACTAAACTGTTTGTTTGACATTAGATCTAACACATCAATTTCAAAACGGAAACACAAGATTAACAATTTCAAAACGCAAATCAAGAACGCCAGCTGAAAACGTTCCCAAAGCACGGTCAAATTCCTATACTAAATGTTCCTCCTTTAAAGATTCAAGATCAATAAGATCAACATCCTTAATTAGTCAAAGTCATCATAGCCATTACGTTGCACTTTCATATCGTATCTTCTTTTACTCGATTCAATTAAAAGACTAATAATATAGTTATTCATAAATGTACAACGTCAGAGAACAGGTATAGTTCTCAAAGGAAATGGATTAAACAATTATGTAATACACAAGAACATGTGCGAACAGTAACGAAGTTTGAACATTGAGAGTAAAAGTAATTTTTTTAGGGAGCCGAAGCAAGTGAAACGGGGACGTGTACTTGTTAATTAACAATTACGATACTTTGTTGACTATACTTTGACAATAAAGTTCATATATGCACATAAGAATTGTAGTTGAGTGTCAATTATAGTTCAAATGCATAATAGATGAGTATATGAGAAAAACAAAACAGACAAACAAACAAACCCAGTTATTCCCTTTTCTCATATGAGTATATGAGAAAAACAAAAAGCATAAAAGATCTAGACATCCCTTTTCTCGCTTGTTATTCCTGCTAGTGCATATTCATTTTTGATTAATATTTTGTGTTGTACATTTTTTATGTATTATTATACCCATCAGAAATCACACTACATTGTTTTCATACGAGTTTTGATCTCTCTTCTTTCTAAACTTATTTTCCATCATCGGTACTTGCATGTAACCCATAACAAATATTAAAAAAATACACATAATTCCTGGCGCTTGTTGAAGCTCCAAGAACAAACACTGATAGATCTAAGAAGGCATCACATGATACAAAACCACCCCCAAACCATCATTCAGATTCCGCAAAAGGATCAACAGGAGGCGTTTCGCCCGTAAACGATTCGGACGAAGGCGCCTCCAGATCCTCCTGCGGTCGAAAAAACGCCTTCTCATCCAACACCGTTTCGCCGGTGGTGCAAGTGACTTGCACCACCGGGTCATCCGAGCTCTGCTCGGACGCCGGTACAAAGACTCCGGTCTCCGGATCCGGCTCCCAATACTCCTCCGGTTGATGCAACGCGTCTTCAACCGGAGCAATTACCTCAACGTCAGCATCAACCTCATCCTCTACCGCCTTCTCGTAAGCCGATTCGTGCAGCTTCCTCCTGCAAATCAACAACAACAACGACGATGACGACATATCAGTTAACGATGAAATGGATATGTGAGTATGTATGATTGGATGTGTAGTTAGTTACCGGAAGGCAGAGAGGGCGGAGGAGAGGGCGGAGGAGAGGGGCGGAGGAGAGGCCGTTAGAGTGCGGAGGTGGTTGTTTATGATGAGCTTTGCAGCCATCGTAATCGTAATCGTAATCGTAATTGTATTTAAATTTGTGTTGTACGGAAATGAGGATGAAGTCGGTTGAGACACTAAGTTGCATGTTACTTATATTGTGGTGAAGTCACGTAGAGTAGTGACCGACTTTCGATTTGGATATATTTTTATAATATGTACCCATGACCGACCACCTTTAGGCCTTTGACACGTTCATCTTCACACCCTTTTCTCTTTTATTTTAGAGTAAATTACCTACACCAAGGGAATTTATCTTTATAACTATTTTCAGTTTTTAATCTTTCTTTTTGATAATTACACTCTATAACTTTTATGTATATGATTTGTTTTATCTTTAGTCGTTTAATCTAACAGACCTTAGTTTATATCGTTAAACATAGATATACGTGTAAAAAGACAACAACCCTATCCAAATATGAATCAATGCATTAGAAAAATATGATCAATAAGACGTTGAGATTTACGAGTAACACCTTAAATAAATTATATATTTTTATCATCACTTTTTCTAAAACCTAGTTTTATAAAAAAATGATTGTGACGTATTATATATCAATACAAAAATTAACTCATTCAAATTAAAATGCAGATCACATGAAATAATTTAGATATTTTTCACAATCATACAATTATATGAAAATCATATGATAAAATACATTTTTAGAGAATATGCGTTCTAATTTGAACAAAAACATCTAAATAACATCATAATGGGTTGTGTTCTAATTTCTATATTTTAAGTTTAATATAGATACATAAATCATATGATACAAAAATTGTTTTGTAAACCTAACTTAAAAAATGTGATGATAAAAATACATAAAATTTGTTTAAAGTTTTACTCATTAATCGCATTGTTTACTGGTCATATTTTCCTAAGTAACTTCATGTAGCTTGCATCTTGATTTCTATGTATTAAGTTTATTATTGACGATTAAATCATATGAAAGAGAAAAATTTTATAGAACCACTTTTGAAAAAAGTGATGATAAAAAACATATAATTTTCTTGAGGTGTTACTCGTTGGTCTCAACATCTTACAGATCATATTTTTCTAATATATTGAATTGTTTTTGGATAGTGATGTTGTATTTTACACGTCTACTCATGTGATAATCATGTACCTAACTTAACGACGCAAACTAATAACTGTTAGACTAAAAAACCAAAAATAAAACAAATCATATACATAAATGTTGTCCAATGTAATTATTAAAGATAAAGGTTGAAAAATAAAACTAATTATAAAGATAAAGGTCAGTTTGTGTAATTTACTCTTTATTTTATGTACGATATAGTTTTGCCTAATACATTATTATTTTTTTTTAACCTACGGGGCGTGTTTCAATTGAAACCAAATGATTGTATTATTGTCATGTTAGCGTCATAAACTTACACTTAATTTTCTTACAAGTCTACTGTGTTTTATTTTAATTTTATTTTGCTCATAGTTATTTTTATAAGTGGAACCCAATTAAAGTCAGTGTAATCTATAACGATTTAAGCACGATTACTTTCAACAACAAAAATCAAAGTTATATGTTATTGGTCAAACTGCTCATAAATATTATTATCAGTTAGTAGGTTAAAGCTTAAATTATTAAAATTTAATTAAAAAAATTATGTTAGATAGTATATTATACTTTTTTTAAAGTAAACGCCAACGATTTTTTCAGTTTTTCTAATATATCAACTTTTATATATAGGTATCATAACACCAGACTGGAACAAAAGTTTACATTTGCCTAGGTGGTTTCACGCCTTCTGATAATACTATATTTCCTAGGGTTCAAGTCTTGGTGGGTTTTTTAACAATAAAATCTTTATTAAGTGGGCTAACAAGAAGATAAACCATAAAAAGCCACAAAACAAATACAAATACATAGCAAGAACTTTCAAAGGCTAACATAAAACCGAAAACGTAATAGAAATCATATCTACTACCCATCACCAAAAACTTCTTTACAAAACCTTCCAATGTATTGTTGCTTAGAGCGGTTCTTTCTCCATATCTATAACATAAACTTGATTTTGATAATAAGATTTGATTTTGATAATAATATTTGTCATGAAAAATCTCTTATTATTGAAAATTATATTGTTTCTTAGATTCTAAATGCTCCAACTAGTTACCATATTCTTGATTGAATAAAAACATTCCTTTATTTAAGAGCCTTTATAGTAGATATACGGCCCATCTCTGTCTTCCAACTAAAAATGTTAACTTTCCTGGGTACTCAAGAGCTCCAAGAAGACTTATAATAATTATCACAAGATGTTCTAGCAATGTGCAAGTTCTTGACATACTTCACCGAGAACCACTTTTCGAGACTCCCCTAGGCCCAACTGTCACAGTATAATTGAAACTATTCTAGTGAAGTTACTAGCCAACTCAACTCAGAGGCTTCCTGATTTATTAAGCCTTCTTTTATCCAACGCCAGTACCAGGTTATTACATCATTAAAGACATCAACACAGTCCTTAATTAGAATTGTTTTGTTCCTTTCAAGGGCAAACAAAGAGGGGGTTTCTAACATGAGGGGATTACCATTTAACCAATCATTAATCCAAAATTTTATCTGGTTAGCACAATTTACCTCACCAACCAACAACTTTCTTAAAGCATTATTTACTTTGAGGATATTAGACTGAATTACAAATATGCATTTCCATGTACCTGGATTAGATAGTTTGCAGGGATAGAACGTAAAGATTTAAATCTGCAATGGATGGGCCATATTACTTTTCGCCACCATTTGCTTAGCGTACGGTATAACGAGAAATCTGCATTTCCATGTACGGTATAACGCTGTGTACCCTTATTAGAATTCTTTAGTAGAGTGATAGCCAAGTCCTATGATTTGTAGGAGTTGTTACTCTATCCCATGAAACCTAATTAATCTCCCCTTTTTCCTTACCACCCCTCATAGGAATGTTCTTCTAATACGATCTAGTTCTTGTAGCACAAAAATTAGAGCATGATATAACGAGAAATAATAAATAGGAAGAGAATCTATCACAACTTTGATTAGAGTGACTCTGCCACCAATTGATGAAGAACTGGCCTTCCACCTTGTTAGTTTCGATTCGAACATCTTTATAGCCGAAGATCAGCTTTTGACCAAACACATGTTTGCGTCAACTTGCAACCCCAAATACGAAAAAGGGAATTCACCAGGTTTCCAACCAAAGATAGCTTCTTTCTGTTTTAGATTCAAGTTGGTTACCAAACGCCATACATATTGTACTTTTTTTAGATTAACTCGTAGACCAGTAACTAAATATAGCTCCCTTAGAATCCTAGCTAGGTTTTTAATATTTATATCCGACCACTCCCCAATTATTATGACATCATCGGTATAAAAAACGGGAGAGAGCTGACCCCTTATTTGGAAACCTGATGCCTTAAAAGAGACCAAGTAAACACACCTTGTATAAGACACTAGAGAAGGCATCCATAGCAATTATGATTAAAAACAGAGAAAGAGGATCACCTTGACGAAGCCCACGTAGCACTGGAATTCCATGGCTTGGGAATCATTTACTAGAATAAAGGATTGAGGCGAGTATACCATTGATCCAAACTCTCCACCTACTTGGAAAGTTGAACTGATCCATAAGTGAACCTAAAAAACTCCAACTAACAGTGTCGAAGGCTTTCTCAATATCTATTTTTAAGAACATATCTTAATTTTTTACATCTCTTAAGCTTAGAGTAGACTTCATTAATGATTAACGAACCATCCAATATACTTCTCCTTTATGTGAATACAGTTTGCTCCTTAGAGACCTACATCCAAAGAACTTTCTTTAACCTATTAACAAGAACCTTAGAGATCGCCTTATTGATGATGACAATAAGACTTGTAGGTTGATAATCATCAAAGGGTAACAGGTTATCTATTTAGGAACCAAATTGAGGAACGAATAGGAACATCTAAGGCTAATTATACCATTCATGAAGAAACTATGGAAAATATCAAGAAAATCTTTTTCAAACAGATCCCAAAAAGGTGCTAAAAAGAGAAAATTAAATCCATTAGGACCTGGAGCCTTGTCTCCGCACACTCCCAAACTACTGATTTAATCTCATCCAATGAGAATTTCTTAATCAAGAAAGCAGGATCCTCCTCAGATAACATGTTGAAGATTGAAGGTTAATGTTGATCACATGGGATTAGCTTCTAAGAAACGAGAACGATAGTACCACCACGCTTCGTCTTTGATTATCATAGGGTTCTCACACTATACATTATTAATTTGAATACTATTAATTCTATATGATGACAAATTGTTATGTACAATTCCATGAGAATTTTTTTTCTCATCACCATCCAAGGCCCACTTCAACCCAGACTTTTGCTACAAATCTGAGACTCTTTTATGCTGAAGTTCACCTATCTGCTTCATACATTCCTTTCATGTTTCACCTTCATGGTATGTTAATTCACGCACCTCTGCTAATAGATCAAACCCGTGGATTTGCGGCATTAAATTATGATGATTGGAAATTCTCTGTAGCCTTTTCCATCATCAACCACTCCTTGATCTTTGTTTTAAAAAAATTTACCTGTAGGAAACTTTCTTGGACCTTCGAAGGTGAAAGATTTTGAAGCAGCAGTAATCAGTTCCACAAATCAGGGTTATACAACAATGACCTATAATATCTTAAAGGAAAAGATTCGAAATCAATGTGTAAGGTAAATATTTCTATTAAGCCATAGGTTTTGGATTATCTGCATATTAATAATCTATCGATCTTACTCAACTTCTCCCATCATGTATTTCACTAAGTTAGCATTATGGATAAATTCATTAAGGAAACAGCAGAGTAATGTGTAAGAATTATACATAGAGGCTGATGCAAAACAAAAAGCTTTCAGCATGCACATATGAAGTACAAGGAAAGTTACTTCGAAGATTTGATACAACTAAATGAAATACACTAAGTATAAAATATTCCGAAACCAAAAGACCAATTCTTCCTAATCCAAAAATGAAGTCTTCTGAAGCTTCAAGACAAAGTCTTCTGAAGCTAAGAGACTGATTTCTTCCAAAGACAGAGAACACATGCTTTCTCTAACTCACTTTTGACAAAAGCTGAACCACTTTCTGCTCCCATCTTTGAAGATCACCATCTTATAAAAGTTAGAGAAAAGTCCATACTTTTATCAATTGTAGATAAGGTCTTAAAGTCTGTAACTTTCTACCTTTGTACTTTTATCTTTTTTTGTAATAGATGAGGATGTGAGCTATGGCATGTCATAGTCACTAGTTAAAAAAAATCTGTCTTTTGATTTTACATTGATCTTGTTATCTAGATTAGTGTTTTTAGCTGGCCTTCAAAGTATGACCGGCTGTAGGATATAGTATAAAGTATCTGAAGTCACTTCCAAGTAAACTACCTTTTTGAGCCCTTTTTTCAGAGGTGGGACCAATATCTGGATTTCAAAGTTTATCATTTTGCATTAACTTTGTCTCAAATCCAGTTCATATAAATATACCTTTAACAGTCTCCCTCTTTCACTTTCTTCTTCACCTGCAAAAGTTCATAACCTAAACTCACTCACAAACCACCTTTGTTCTTATCTTTTTTCACTACGAAGCTACTCTAAATGGCCAACCCTGATCCCTGAAATCAAGCCGATTTTTCCATGTAGTTACACAGGTAAGATAATCAACTTACTCTTTTAACATCTTAGAAATATCCGGGTTTCTCAGATGTCTGCCCTTTCTTAGCTCTTTCAAACTACCTCACTACTCTCACTATAGACCCTCCATTGTATGAAGGTCAACTATTAGAGTATTACATGTTCCCTAGATATGTTTAACATATTCTTAACTATGAATTGGGCTCACAGTTAAGAGGAACATGTAACACTCTTAAATTGACACAGATGAAGCCCGATATCTTTAAGACAATAAGAAAGTCCACTATGGGCTACTTAAGGGTGGAATCAACCCTTGTCCTAAAAATGTTAGAGTTTATTGCTCAAGGTGATAACTTGGTAACACAAGCTAATGTTGAACTCACACCTTCTATATCTGCACCACCCACACAGCCTCAAATCACCTTCACCTACTCAAGAAGGTCCAAAATAAACCCTGCACGAACTACTCAGTATGTACAGGCCCCCAAACACTCACCCATGCAGGAGGAAGTGGACATTAGAGCTCCCACTTCTAATGAGGAGCAAACCACTCCCATCATTTCTTTGATCATTACTGAGGTTCCTTATGCTCAGTCTGATGAGCTCACAACACCAGCCTTAAGCCTTCACTCAGAGTCTCAAAACTCTCATGATCAATCTTCAGGGGAAAGTTACCATCTCTAGCATTTAGACCTCAACCAACCAATCCTAAACCTTGAATTCTATGATGATAAAGATATGGGATTTAGTGAGTACCATGAGTCTATCTTCTCTACCCCTGCTCAAGGAGAGATAGGTGCTCCCGAATCACCTATATCCAGCCCACATCATCTAACCCAAACTGAGGTGGACCTCCCTAAACCTGTTCAGGAAGTCTATATGGAAAAGGCTTTCACTTGTGCTGTCATGAAACTTCTCTTGAAGCTGTCATGGTGAAGGGAAAATCTAGCAGCCAAGAACTCTATGCTGGTGATAAGGAAGAAGACTTTGTTCCTATTCTCTCATCCCCCCATGATTTTTCTAATGAAAATGACGGGAATGTGCAACTAAAGGTGCAAAAACTGTCAAGAACATGCACCTATTTAGTTCTAAAGGTGAGTCACCTGGAATCTCATGTGGCTACCTTACAAAGAAGGGTCAATGACTAGCAACTTGAGATTACCGATCTGAAGGGCAAGTTAGCTGAGAGACCCCTCAAGAGAACTCAGCTAGGCCCATAAGAATCTATGAATATGGTAGACCTAACCTTTAGCTCCCCTATGCAAGAAGGTGATGATATCAAAAAGAGGGAGAAAGTCTTACCTACAATCACAGAACCTGGGAGTTCCTCCCGGAGTATGCATATAGAGGATTCACCACCCTCACTTGTAGTTTTCCATACTCAATAACCTACTCAGGTCCATATTGATGTGGACTCACTTATTCAAAGCTTGTTTGAGAAGAGTATACCAAGGGTAATGCCTACTTAATCTCACCCTGCTAAGAATCTAATAGTAGGATGGAGATATGATTGTGAAAGCAGAACACTGGTAATATCTAGGTCTCAGGGACAATAGGAAATCTTCAACTTTTACAACCTGAGATACTATTAGAGCACCTATCTAGTTTACCTCCTACTTGTCAAACCAAGTCAAAGCAGGCAAGCTGCAAGGTTAGCTGATAGGATTCAAGACAAGGTGCTTGAAGAGTTCAAGAGGAGAACGAAGATATATAGACAAAAGCTCGCAGGCAAGACTGTTGATCAACTGGATGTTGAGGTGTACTCTAAGATTAGCTTTGCAGGGAAAACCTTGGCTGAAGGCCTAGTAGTTGAGCCTACGAACCTTGAGATAGGAACTACTTCAGCACCCATTATCCACTGTGAGACAATAGCTGGTGAAGGTGTCTCGCAGCCTCTCTCTGGCCAGAGCTTAAGTGCAGCATCAAGCAATAAAGGCCAAATCTCTCTCCACCCTGAGGCACACAAGCCTATGAGTAACAAAGGAAAGAGGAAGTTGACCTCTGAGGATATTGAAAAGGAGAGAGAGAGAGAGAGGAAGAGGAAGCTAAGGGGAGAGAGTTCAAGTGACACCCTTGGCTTCATGGAATCTGTAATCAAGGCTGCCCCTAGGCCAAACACTCAAGATAATGAGTTAAAGGAAAACAAATTGAACTATCTAGGGACAAAGAACTACAATATAGATAAACTAATCTCTATTCCCTTAGAAGAATTAAATGAGCTGGCTGATATTGAATTATCAAAAGGAGAGAAAAGAGGCTGAGGATGCAGAACTGCTCCTCAAAATCAAAGAAGAAAGTAGAAGAAAGAGACTTTATGAAGCTCCTACTCTCTCTAGTTTAGGAAAGCCCAGAGAAAGGGTTGTGGCTACTGAGCAACATCCATAGGTAGGTAGGGAACAGGGTAGACAGAACATGATAACCTACCTAAGTGCTACATGCCTTAGGCAGCGACACGACACTTCTTCCCTTATCCTATGAGTATATTGACTTTAAATACCTCAAGCAACTTGAGCAACAAGTGCTAAAAGAGCAAAAAGTTGCTAAAAGGAAGGTGAGGAAAGAGGCTATAAAGTCAAGAGCCACCATCAAAACAAATTTGAAGAAATATGCTGATTGGTAGAAGATGGGGAGCTTCTTGAAGCTATAGCTAATTGGTAGAAGATGTTGAGCTTCCTGAAGGAGACTGGGTCCAATGTCTCTATCATCCATGGATGAGCACATTAAGTAATCAAGCAGAAGATCTAAAGGGGTGAGCTGGTTGACTTGCATTCTCCACCAAGTCAGGCTTCACCTGAAGTTGAGCTAAAGGTTGAACCACAAGAGACAACACAACCTGGATCTGGTGTTGCATCACTGCCAACTTCATCTTCTAATCTAGAGCAGGGTCCTGTCATTCTCCTTCTGGATCTGCGAAGGACAATGACCAAACTGAGGAAGATAAAAAAGAACAATCTAGTACTCCAGGCCAGTCACCTCAGTTAAAATACAGAAAGAGGAAAAGGATGACCATAAGAAGAGAAAAGAAGAGGAAGAAAAAGTCCAAGGCATCCATCTTTGCACCTCAAGATGGGTCAGAACATCCTGAGGGTACTCAAGAAGAGGCTACATAACAAAGTCCACTTATAGTAGAGCCTCTTGCTGCTGAGAGACCCATCTTGTTTTGGATGTTTGCTACTAATCCAGACAATTGGTATGTCACTAGAGATCAAGGAAGTCAAGACATCTACTTTCAAAAAACCATTCTTGACCTTCCTCTACATGATCTCTATGACATGAGGAGATACTTTGATAGTTTGAGGGATACTGACTAACTGATGATGAAAGAATGGTCTTGATCCTGATGAGTATTATCAACAGATAAAGATCAAGACTCAAAGGTTTCTTCAGTTTTGGTAGCATCAACCTAGGGGGGCTTTGTAAGAAATACACTTAGAGGCTGATGCAACCAAAAAACAATAGAGCTCTCAGCATGCACATGTGAAGTACTAGGAAGTTACTTCGTAGGATTTGATACAACTCAGTGAATTATGCTAAGTATCAAATCTTCCGAAGGCAAAAGACTAAATCTTCTGAAGCCAAAGATGAAGTCTACTAAAGCTTCAAAGACAAAGTCATCCGAAGCTAAATACTGATTTCTTTCAACGACAGAGAAGACATGCTTTTTCTGAATCATATTTTGATAAAATATGAACAACTTTCTACTGTCAATTCTGATGAGACTCACCAACTTATAAGATTTGGTGAAAAATCCATACTTTTGTCAAATTGTAGATTAAGGTCTTTTATCTGTAACTCTCTACTTTTATACTTTTATCATTTTTGTAATAGTTAAGAATGTTAGCTATGGCATGTCATAGTCACAAGTCAAAAGGCAATCTGCCTTTTGACTCTACATTGATCTTGTTGTCTAGATTAGTGTTTTCAGCTGATTTTCAAAGTATGGCCGGCTGTAGGATGTAGTATATAGTATCTCAGGTTCTTGTATTTATTTTTATGCTTTGTAACACTTGTAAATATCCAGCATTCTTGAAAACCATATTTGAGTATTCTTGTTTATTGTTCTTACTAATTGTATTCATTCTTTCATCCTAACCGATTCCCTATTTGATCTGTTAAGTGTTATAAGTCTCTACTCATTGTGAAACTATTGTATTGACCCCTTTCATCGGTCATGCAGAGTCTTTTGCTGCTGAGAAACCCATCCTGTATTGGGCATTTGCTACTAACCCAGACAAATGGTATGTCACTAGAGATCAAGGGGGTCAAGATGTGTACTTCTGGAAAAACATACTTAACCTTCCTCTTCATGATCTCAATGACATAAGAATGTACTTTGAAAGTCTGAGGAATCCTGACCAACTGATGATAAAGGGAAAGGTCTTGATTTTGATGAGTACTGTCGATAGATGAAGATCAAGATTCAAAGTTATCCTTCTGTTTTGGTAGATCAGCCTAGGGGGAGTTTGTAAGGATTTTACTTTGAGGCTGATGCAACCAAGAGCTCTCAACATGCATATGTGAAGTATAAGAAAAGTTACTTCAGAAGATTTGATACAACTCAATAAAATACACTAATTATCAGATCTTCCAAAGCCAAAATACCAATTCTTCCAAAGCCAAAGATGAATTCTTTCAAAGCTTCAAGACAAAGTCTTCCGAAGCCAAGAGATTGATTTCTTCCGAAGACAGATAAGACATTTTTTCTCTGACTCACTTTTGACAAAAGCTGAACACTTTGCACTGCCATCTTGAAAACTCACCAACTTATACAAGTTGGTAAAAATCCATACTTTTATCAATTATAGATTAAGGTCTTTTATCTGTAGCTTTCTACGTTAGTGCTTTTATCATTTTTTAATAGATAAGGATGTGAGTTATGGCATGTTATAATCAATAGTTAAAAGACAATCTGTCTTTTGACTTTACATTGATCTTGTAGTTTAGATTAGTGTTTTCAGCTGGCCTTCAAAGTATGATCGGCTATAGGATGTAGTATAAAGTATCTCAATTACTAGTCATTAGAACCAAGCTTTGTAACATGTGTAAAAGAACTTGAGAGCAATATACAACATTCTTGAAAACCAAATACTTGTGTTCTTGTACTTGTTCTGTTCTTTACTTTTGTTCATTGTTTCACCTTAAAGTCGGTTCCCTATTTGATCTTTTAAGTGCTTTAAGTCTCTCAAACCTTGTGAAATTGTTACATTGACCCCCTTCACCGGTCCTGTACAATGATTGTAGGATTTGTTCTTTCTTTCATTAGCATTCCTCAACTAATTAAAAATCCCCTATAAGGATCCATGGGTCGTCATATGATTCCCGAATTGCGCAAAGTTCATTGTAAAGATTTGATTTTGCTATTGGAGCTTATGGGCCATAAACATTGATTATGTTCATGCAGGATTGATTACGGTTGGTTTTTCTCTCAACTCATTATGAATCAACACTCAGCAAGCAGTCTTATGAAGAGTTGATCACAATATAACAAGTAACAAGCAGTAAGAAAATTTAACACAACAAGTAAATTTTCAAGGTACTTTTATATATTGCTTCTCAACTCAAAGGATTACAAGACACTTGGACTAAAATCGCTTATCTAAAGAGTTACAGGGAGAAGATATATATAATACTACCTACAGCCGGATATACTTTGATACCAGCTGGACACCTCTAACCTTACATCCATACTACAAGACTCTAGGTGAGGTCTTTCAGACATTTTGCCTGAGAGTTGGTAGTCAGGACATGTCCCTG
>BJCO01001198.1:0-16212 GCA_018326465.1 Flaveria floridana
AAAAACGAACCACTATGGACCGGACCGGACAGGGGGCCGAATCGCGGTCCGACCGGTCGGACCGGCCGGTCCGATCCGGTCCTAACAACATTGCATATTACATACTTTAATTCAAAAGGTACAAGTTATTAAAGCATGTTTATAACAAGGGTAGTAATGTAATTTGAACAGGAAGGAATTGCTGTTGGAAGAAGTTTTGCCATGTTTAAGAACTACAATATTGATGGTAACAAAGAGATGATTGCCTTTGGCATGATGAATATTGCTGGTGCATGCACTTCTTGCTACCTCACCACTGGTGTGTAAAATTACCATTTTACCCTTTTCGGCAGTTACTCCGTATTAACTTCTAATAAGCACTTTCATCATTTAAATTCTTTTTAGGGCCTTTTTCGCGTTCGGCTGTGAACTTTAATGCGGGTTGTAAAACCGCCGTGTCAAACATTGTGATGGCGGTTGCGGTCATGATCACATTGCTATTCCTAACGCCATTGTTTTATTACACGCCCCTTGTTGTATTGGCTTCCATCATCGTCTCGGCCATGATAGGCCTTATCAACTATGAAGAAGCGATCCACCTATGGGGTCTAGACAAATTCGACTTTGCCGTATGTATGAGTGCATACTTTGGTGTTGTCTTTGGGAGTGTCGAGATTGGATTAGTACTCGCGGTATAGTACTTTATTATACTATTCATTTTATTATATTATTTTAATACATTTTCTTCATTTTGCCTAATCTAGTTTAAACGGGACATATGTAGGTCGCATTGTCGTTACTAAGGGTCCTCCTGTTTGTCGCGAGGCCAAAAACATCCGCATTAGGTCACATACCTGATTCCTCGATTTATAGAAGCATGGATCAATACCAAAATGTGAAAACCGTCCCAGGAATCTTGATACTTCAAATTGATGCACCTATCTACTTCGCTAACTCGAGCTACCTAAGGGAAAGGTATATTTATATGATGAATCGATTTGTAATCACAAAATTACATCTTTATATACGATTTTTATATTTAAATTGTCATTGTTTATTAGGATTTTGAGATGGGTTGATGAAGAGGAAGATAGGTTGAAGTCTTCAGGGGAAGATAGCTTGCAATATGTCATTCTTGCCTTGAGTGGTAAGTAATCCTCTCTTGAATTACAAATTGTGTATAAACTTTTAACATAAAAGGTTGAAATATAACGATTATGGTTGTTTTAGCGGTTGGAAATATCGACACAAGTGGGATCACGATGCTTGGGGAGATTAAAAAGGTTATGGAAAGAAGAGGGCTAAAGGTATTCATTACATTTTTTACTTTTTACTGTTGAAATCTGAGCGGCACATGACTGAACTTGAGTATGTTCTTTATCTGCAGTTGGTTTTGGCAAATCCAGGAGGAGAGGTGATAAAGAAGATGAACAAAGGGAAGTTAATAGATGTGATCGGGCAAGAATGGATATATCTAACGGTGGGAGAGGCCGTTGGAGCATGCAACTTCATGCTTCATACCTACAAGAATGTCGAAAAGCCGAATCTAAAAGAGACTGAGAATGATAACAATGTCTAATCGAATGTTGTTGAATAATCATTTGACAATAGATTTTCAGTCAAAGTTGTACTCAGAATTAGTGTATTGTTTGTTTTGACGACTTCTTCATTATGTAAAACGTTTTATTTAAACCAATGAAGATTCAATGATAGTGTTGTTTCAAACTCCTGGCATCCTCCTTCGATTTCACCACTTTTTCTAGATGTCGATTGTAATAAGACGATTGTGTATGTGTACTAGGGGTTTATGTCGATCATTTCAAGTGAGGATGTAGGGTGTAACACATTTGAGATTATTGAAAACATATTGAAAAAAAACATCTAAGTTTGTTTTGTTTAGTTTTTTTGGATTTTATAGATTTTCAGACTGATCGGATTAGAAAATCACACGTTTATTTATGATCTCTTAAACAAAGACAGGAGTAAATGTTGCATTCTCGGGTTTGTCACGATCTTGCTTATTAAGATATAAAACTTAGATTATTACAACTCATCTTACACCCGGTCTATTATCATACTCATGTGTATAAAAACTCATTAGATAAATCATTATATTTATTAAAAGGATTGTTTTATATGTACCATTTTCCCAAATATGTTTTGACTATATGCACCCCAATTATACAAACATACAAAGATTCATATGCCAATGTATGCAAACTCTTTATACACACACGTATGCAATTTCTTATACGAGCATATAAAAGTTCAAAACCTCATATAAGGACGTGTAATTTATAAAACTTGAACATTATTTACATCATAAAAAACAAAAAATCAAGAGTTTCAATGCAACTCATTTTTTAACACACGATAATAAAGCCCAATGGTTAGTCTCTCAAACATAATAAAAATCACTATTTTTCCTCTATTCTTTCCAATTAAATAATAGTTTTTATACATTTATCATTACTTTTTTCATCATTTATTCATAACCACTTTTAAAAAGTTTTAATAGAGATTAACGGTGTCTTACCAAAATTACAGGTAAAAAAAACATTTTCTCTGTCCTCCCCTCATAACTATAAGGTTTAGTTCTTTTTTTTCATTGTAACTTCATGTAAATATTTTGTTTTTCTTTTATAAATTTTAAAATATGAATTTTTCTTAATTATAAATATAATATTGTGACATACTTATTGTACAATTTGTATCGTGCAAAATTTTAAAATCAAATTAGTGTTTCTTAACCTCTATTTTCATAATAACGCAATTTTGTAATTCCCAACTTTGTATATGTATATATTGATGTTTGTGTAGATTTTATTTTTATTTTCTTGAACGGCAAAGAAACTTCACTAAAACTAACAGGAAGCTTAGCAGAAAATATTACATGAGAAAAGAGAAAACATTAAAATCACACCAATGATCCCAAACTAAATTACGAACTTTTCTCCTATGTTTGACCCAATTAAAAGATGACATTAAAATATCTTCAAAGATAGTCTCCAAATCACGATTTTCATCTCTAAAGATCATCTCATTCTTTCATTTCTAAATGTGTCATAAGAAAGCATGTTGGATAGTGGAATAATATTTTTCATTAGTATATTTTCGTTCAACTTCGAAGGAAACTGAATCAGATCATGAACTTTGTCGACTACCAAGAAATTGCATCTACACCAACTTTGCATCTTTCTCCAAAGGGGGTGGGTCTCCGAGCTACACTAAATGAGAAGACGATCTGAGGACTCCAACTGAACATTGAACTCCTTGCGAACCGAGTTACCCACGGGAACATTCTTTTCGCCAAACCAACAAGAGATGGAATTTTCCTTTAAGCAGTCGTTATAGCAAAGAGCTAACTTTAATGGGGATCCAATTAAGCCTTACAGAATTTATAATAGGCGAGAGGAAAACTTTCATGTTAATGACTTCTTTTATTTTCTGCCAATGAGAAGTAGTGACGTCAATTATCGAGCACTCAACGCCATCACCGTGAAAGAGAAATTCCCCATTGAGGAATTTCTTGATGAATTACATGGTAATAGGAGGGAGCCGCTACTTCACGGGAGATCGTGAGAGGCAAAAGGGGGCTTGATTTTTTTGGTCGGGGGCCAGCCACCAGCTCAATAACCTCTAATACTCTCTAAAATGTAGTCTTTTGCTTTCCAAACCTCTAGTGAGTGATTATAAACGATTATGTTATCAAGGTTTTCCTGATCAAGGTAAGGCTTTGAGTTATCCATTTAAGTGCAGAACAAGACCTGAATTAGGATGAGACACTAGTGTTTGGTGCAACACCTGCATTTTGGTGCATTCTTCTTTCTTTCCTTGGTCTTCCATTCCGTCATATTCCTAATAACTTATCCAAAGACGACGAATTAACCGCAAATGCACCTTTCTTTTATCAAATCTTAGGGACATGGTCTAATCATGGGGGTACATCACTACCGCAGTACTAAATGTCCTCATCATCAGTAAGAGTATTAGAATTCATAAAAGCAGCCAATGTAAGGCTAGCTCATTTGGTAGAGATTTTGCCTATTAAAGGGGAGGTACTTGGTTCAAACTCAGGTTGCCTTTTAGGAGTACGATAGGTTTACCGAAAAAAAAATGCATAAAAGCAATAATCGAAATTAGCTCCTGAATCTATGCTTATTAATAAAACAATATCTTTAGTGTCACGTGTCATTTTCTTAGACCTTCATTTATTTGATTTTCCGCCTAAAAATATATCTATCCTTATTTTTAGTCATAGTTCATTTGAATAAAATCAACTATTGTTATAATTACAAAGGAAGTTTTTTTTTTCCTTAAATAGTATTTATTAAAAATTTATTTACCAAAATAGATGTTTAAGAAAATATTTCTTTTTCTCACTATAATGCTATTAGTGAAATTTATTTTTCTCTAAAATAATATTATTTAAAAAGGGTCAAATACAAAGATTTATAAATTGTAATACCAATTGATTCATATGTCGTAATTAAAAATAGAAAAAAATTTAAAATTTATTTTTATTTTTTTAATTAACTAATACTTAATTTTAAATCGTCTTTTCATGTAGAATTTTTTCACTATAATTTTATTTCAATTTCACACAAAAGTAACTACATTTATTTTTTATCTTTTTAAAAATGCGTATTTTTTAAAATGTTTTTAAGTAGCTTAGAAGATGTGATAAAAACTATTTTTAATAAAAAATGCATTTTTAAAAAATATTTAATATAAATATTATAATGAGACAAAAGTTAATGGTTTTTCAAACTATAAATGTAATTCTTAATTACCTAGGACATGTATATTGCTAATAGACTCCCAACAACATTTTATGGAGAAACGAGTCACACCGTAACGTGAGACACTCGGGACCGACTCGCTAAAAACTTTAACTAAGCTGAGTTTAAACAAGCTCGAACTCATTTTATGACTCATTTAATAAATGGTTTTGAGCCCGAGCTTCATATGTCGACAACAAGACGGCTCGCAAGACGAAACTAGCGTTGTATATATATGATGTTTATTTTATCTTTTATGTATACACTTATATAAATGTTTATTACTATATATGAATTTATGTTTAATACAGTTATATAATATATATTGTTATTTTAAAAAAGTTAGATAACCCGTTTAATTTCTAAAAAGGATATTTTCTATATAAGAACATGTATTCTATACAGATACGTTAAAAATATACTTATGACAGATGCTAAACGTTATTGAAAATGTTTTAAGTAAATCTTTATAAAAAGAACTATAAAACATTTTTCAAAATCATGACAGATGCTAAATTAGTTTTTTATTTTATTAAAATTTTATCTTTTTAACTTTACTTAAATAATATATTAAAAACAGAAATAATTTTACCAATCATATTATAAATAAGAAAAATTAACTTTCCACTAAAAACCCATTTTGTTAAATAAATTTTAAAAACGCTCATTTTGTTAAATTATTATTTTACCAACACTACATTGAAAAAAACTCATCACAAAGGACAATTATAATGGTTTCAAAATAAAACCCTGAAATAGTTTTCAAGTTGACTGTTTTTCCCACCCAAGAACAAGTTAACTTTATCCCTACCAAACATGTAATATAATGAGTTTTTAAAGGTTTTATTACACTAAATTTGTTAATTAAAACGTGCTAGATTCTTGCTTATTGAAACAATCAATTAAATGTTTCCTAATTCACTCGTCCTATGCAAATGAGAAGAAACCCTATATGCATCTTCTATTTTGAAACGATTTTAAATATTTTATCAAATCGATGGACTCAAATAATCAATTCAGGGTTTTGATTTCCTCAAATCATGATATCAAATTTTAAATGGAAAGATGAACCATTTCATATCATTTTCAATTTATAAACATTACATTGTTTCGATTTACCCCAAATCACGTTATGTTTCAAATTCAACTCACCGATCGTTTTATGCCTTTATTGATCTATATTATATCATTCACACCCCAGGTTCTAAATCACAACAACTATTCTGCAAAGTTTCAATTCAACGTTCATATATACAAATCTCGATTGCAACAGTAGCAGTGGTCTGTACGATTCCAAGGATTTCGATTTTGATTTCAAGTAAATTTTAGTATTTTGGTTTTTTACATCAATTTGTAGATTTATGTTTTTGTTTATGAAAGCATGAAACTTTGATTTTGTTTTAATTGATGTAAACATGAAACAAATTTATGTTTTTGATCAACAAAAAGAGAAGATTGCATAAATGGTCTATGTGGTTTAATCAAATTGTATGTTTGGTCCCCAAGCTTTAAAAATTATGAAGATAGTCTAAACTTTTATGTAATTATTGCATGTTTAGTCTCTGACACCGATTCAAGCTCTATGTTGCATTATTTCGACTTACAAGTAGACATGAATTATAACTATTAATATTAGTCAATGATAGTAAAATTACAAACAAACCATCAAATTTTATATACAAAGAAGTTTCGGATGTTTATGAATGTTCTCATGTTCAATATAATTTGTTTATTACCTAAAGTTCTTATTTATAATTCTGTTTCATTTCATATTATACACTATTTTAACTTATAAGCATTAATAAATAAAAGCTACTAATATTATATATAGATGAGTTTAAAAAGTTAAACATAAAAATCGATATACGGAGTATTAATAATAATATTATGAGTTACAAATATTTTTAATCAATATTAGTTTTTAATGATTGAACTCGTATATTACACGGGTTTTTAGTCTAATTTCATTAATATGAGAGGGATTCCTCCCCCAATACCATTTAAAGTTATCATTTTCATCAAGGGGATTGATTTTTGCAGCAACTTTCACTTCTTTGTCTTTTTTTAAACCTAACAACTTTATAAAAACCTCTTTGAGAGCTTCCATTTCGCACTAATTATCCGGCTAAAAGTGAGAAGAGACCATTTTTTTTATTTTACATTTGATTAAATTGTGCAGATCAACATCTAGGGTCTAGATCCCTTAGCTCCTTTATAGTTTTCATGATATTCTCCCAAATCCCCACAAATCGTTTTTTTCCAGTAATAGCATCAGTTACTGGTTTTGTTGCATGAATGGCTTTATAATCTTATGAGTTAAACATAAAAATCGATATACAAATTATTAATATTAATATTATGAGTTACAAATATTTTTAATCAATAGTAATTTTTAATAATTGAACCCGTATATTTGATATACAAATACCATCGATGCCAAGGCCGCCAACCTGCTTAGGCGCAAGGCAGTTATGCGACTTTATCCAAGCAATTTACCGGTTAAGCTCAATCCCACTCCACATAAAGTTAATGCGAATGTATTCCAATCTTTTAAGGACCAACTTACTTTATTTATTTTTAAGCTAGTTTTAGTAAACTCGTGTATTACACGGTTTGAATATATAAATATTAAATAGAATAAAGTTTATTAATTATATAATGATATTTTAAGAAAAGATATGATTAAAATTACGTATGAGTAACAAATATAAATAATAAGAATTATATAATTTATAAAAACTTTCTTATTGTAACTCACAATTTTAATTATTTTTTATTTATAAAAAATTTATTTTTTAAAAACACCAATTTTAAAATATTCGTATTTTAAAAAAAGTTTGATGTTTTATAAAAATATCTTATTTTATAAAAGATTGTGTTTCGTTATAAAAAAATTTAATAAAAAAGACCAATTTCTTAATTTATTAAAAAATCTATTTTAATCTAAAAAGAATTAGATAATATTATAGTAATTAGTATGAGTATTTAATATGTAACTGAAAAATTTTGACCGGAAAGAATATGATGGTGGCACATGTCTCTTAATTACCCTTTTATTGAAGTATTTAATTTCCGTCGTAAAATGTAAGAAAATTCCACTAGTAAAAGGCTCAAACAAATTCAAAGGGTTGTAAACGAACCAAATCAAATCGAATGAAGTCTTGTTCGTGTTCGTTCATTAAGAATTGAAAGTGTTCACCAAGCTAAAATTTTATTCGTGTTTGTTTATTAAAAAATTAAACTTGTTCACGAACGGTTCATCAACACAACTGAACGGCTCAAGAACACAAACCAAATATTCACCATCACAAAACAAGCTTATACTATTTAAAATTAAATGCTTAACATAATGATCATATACATGAATATAAACAAACAAACATATTACTGAATGTTTATAAACCATATACATGAATATAAACAAACAAACATATTACATGAATATAAACAAACAAACATATTACTGAATGTTTATAAACATAAACAACTATAAAGTATAAAAATTAGGTTGATTAACTAAGATAAAAGTTATAAAATATATATGAATTAATATTAATATTTAAGTAATTAAAATGGATAGACATAAACAAATGAACATGAATAAAGGTAAATGAACATTTTATCGAACGTTAACGAACATAAATAAACGAGCACGACCTTTGCTGGTTTTGATTCATTTAACTAAACAAATGAAATCTCACTCTTCATATTCATTCATTTATTAAAGAACTTTGAACGTTTTATAGTGGTAAATTCAAGTAATCAAGTGGTGTTCTTACCGTCTTACTTCCCCTTCAATCTGCTCACTAGAATTTGAAGAAACCTCGATCACTGTAACAAGAATTCGAACCCTAGATGGCTCCGAAGAAATCAAACCATGAATTTACACCTAAAAGGATCAAAATGAAGAAGGATTCCAAGATGAAACTGAAGAAAAAGAAGAAGAAATCATCGACTTCAAATGCATCAGCGGCAGTGAGTGGTAGCGACAACAGAGGCGTCGATTCCGAATGGTGGATTTCCTTCTGGGATAAAAACCCCCCACTTCCTGGTATTTCTTTCCATCAATTTCCTTACTTTTTCATCGATTTCAAGTCAACAGCTCATCATGATGATTAAAAGTTCAAAATTGTTACATTAGTTCATCTTTTCAGATTTAGGGTTTACGTTTCCTGATTTCTGAAATCGGAGCGTGTGATAGAAGTAAAATATGTTAATTCTGTGCAATTTCATGTTTATTAACAATCTGCTAGGGTTTATTCCATAGTTCTGATACTCTTGCTTGAGATTGCCATTTGTGGTTACTGATTTAGGAGGTGTTTGGATGTTCATTATCAAATTAACCCATTGCAACTCGAAGAATTAGATAACCAGATGCTCCTAACCCTAAGTAATTTGGATCATAATTAATTTACTCAATACATTCAAATTCACATCAAATACCTAGTTTCATACAGCTTAGTCAAGTATACCTAGATGAAATCTTGGTTTGAGGCGCACTGTCGCGTTTAGGTCCTGAAAGAACGCCAAGGCGAGAGCTTCACATACTCAAGACTTTATGGCAACCAAAAGCTACATCAGTACATCTCTGTAATCTTTTAATCTTTTATACATATCAGCCTTCTTAATCACATAAATGATGGTGGAACTTGGAGCAACTAGTAAGGTTCCTGCTTTGTGCACCTCAAACGTGCTTTTTAAAACCGATGAAATTAGTGTTTGTTTGTAATCATTTTAGAAAATTATAATCAAACTTTTGCAGGTTCAATGGTGCCTCAAGATGAAGAAGAAGGATTCAAGTACTTTTTTCGGGTATCAAAGAAAACATTCGAGTACATATGTTCTCTAGTAAGAGAAGACCTAATTTCCCGCCCACCTTCAGGTCTCATCAACATTGAAGGAAGACTTCTTAGTGTTGAAAAACAAGTTGCAATTGCTTTAAGAAGATTAGCATCAGGTGAATCACAAGTTTCAGTAGGTGCATCTTTCGGTGTTGGTCAATCAACGGTTTCACAAGTTACTTGGCGGTTCATAGAAGCCATGGAAGAACGTGGCAGACACCATCTCAAATGGCCGGATCATGATAAACTACAAAAGGTTAAATCAGAATTTGAAAAGTCTTTCAATTTACCCAATTGTTGTGGCGCAATTGATGCAACTCACATAGTTATGACCCTACCCGCAGTTCAAACATCAGACGATTGGTGTGATCAAGTTAAGAATTACAGTATGCTCGTACAAGGTATCGTTGATGACAAATCAAGATTTCTTGATATTGTTACAGGTTGGCCCGGTGGTATGACCATCCCAAAGCTCCTAAAATTTTCGGGCTTTTATAAACTCTGTGAATCGGGTGAGCGTTTAAATGAAAACCCAAGATTCTTATCTAATCAATCGGAGATTAGAGAGTTCATAGTAGGCGGGGCTAATTATCCACTTCTTCCATGGCTAATAACACCTTACACTGAAAGTGATGAGATGCTGGGTTTCAATACAGTTCATGAAGCTGCAAGATCGCTTGCTGTAAGGGCGTTTTCACAGCTAAAAGGCAGTTGGAGGATTCTTAACAAGGTTATGTGGCGACCCGATAAGAAGAAGCTTCCGAGCATCATTGTGGTATGTTGTCTGCTTCATAATATCATCATAGATTGTGGTGATTATATAAAGCCAGATGTTTCTTTGTCATGCCATCATGATTTAGGGTATGTTGATCAATGGTGTAAGCAGGTTGATCCTCTGGGGAGAAAGATGAGAGACAATTTAGCTACACACTTGGAAAATACCAAGTGAAAATGATTGTAACTCATTCTCATTGTTGCAAAAATGACATTGTGATTTAGTTTTAATTGCCATTTCAAGGGGTACAAATTATTGTGGTAGTGTTATTAATTAGTTGATGTAAATCAATATAGTTTTATGTGTTTATTTGAAAGCTTATTAAATTAGAAGTAATTATAATAAACGGGTCATGTTGGGTCATATAGGTTAAGTCGTTAAGTAAATAAGAAACCGTACCTAGTAAATCACACCCCTGACAAAGCTATCAGTAGGGTATGAAGAGGGTGGGATGTAGGTTAAGTTGGAGGTGTACAAATTGGGTTTTGTGCTTGAACCAGTTTAGGCTGAGTTAGAGATGGTCAAATTGGCTTTTGTCCAAATCCGCTCAGTTGTAATTGGTTTTTGAGGATAAAAGAACAGGTTTGACTTGTTTTGGCTATAACTGGTTTGGTTTGGGTTTCAAGGAATAGGATTTTTAACTGCAAACTGATTTCAATCTTGCGGTTTGGTTCATGTGCAAAAACCAAACTAAGAAATTTGGGTTTGGAGAAACCCGGTCTATATGTACACCTCTAGGTTGAGTAACATGTCATAATGTGTAAAGCGTCAACATTTCATTTTCTTATATATGACAAGATGGCAAATATTAGAACACCTCTCATATGCCAAACATTAAACCATGAAAATCTCCTTAGTATTTTACATGCGACTTCAATGTAGCAATCTTCATAGGATATGAAAGAACGCAAGCAATCTATATTTCCCTTCATAATCACAAAGAAAAGTAGTTGTTCTTCACCAAAAACTGCACGTCGTTAAATGTTACAATTGATACCTTGGTAACTACGCCTTGTTAGGGGCTTTTCTTTAAATTGAAACCGAAGGACATTATGCCACGAAAGTAATGTTTTTTGAGCATGCAGGAGCCGCAACACTCGGTTTGCTCATGACAGTCTTATAATGTAAAAATATGTTGTTATATTACTTTTATGATATGCTCATGACATTGTTGACCATGGTTCACGATGCAATAAAATCTACTAGGTTTTGTGTTCATCGTATAGTGTTAATAATTGTCTTTAAACGACTAAAGTAATCCATAATAGTGTTTCTAAACATATGAGCCACAACGTAACTTTTAGGACAATATCATGGATGATAATGTGAGTAACATATTAAACAATCGTAATGAATTGTGAAGTATCATGAACTATGAAGAAACTCGAGTGCGCTTAGTTCCATATACGACATGATGACAAACCTCCCTTGAGTCGATAAAAGTGTCATCTACAATAGCAACTTATCATAGGATCATCGGATTGAATATACATATATACCCACTAGTATCTTCAAAAAAATGCTCAATCTTCCGAAGATTATCAAGTTAGATTATGAAATAATAAAGTTAAATATATTGAAATGTCAAATAGTATGAAATAACAAAATATTTAATGCTAAATAATTAACTGTTTAATAAGTAGAAAGAGAATTTCATGTTATATTCCAATTTGTAGCATAAACTCCATACAAAACACAATACAAAGAGAATCAAGAGTCAAACCCTGAGTAAATCCCATTTTCCCTCAACAACCTCTTCTCTTCTTCAACATAACTCTTTCCCCTGCTAGCCTGCCCAATGTCTCTTTTCCTCTTTTCCTTCTGTGAAAATGAGATGTTTTTTTCTTTCTGCGTTCGCGCATGCGCAAGCTCTTCGCCTTCACGTAAGGCTGCGCGTGTCTTTTGTCTTTCTTGATAACTTTCTTCAGTGTTGTTTGCATCGCGGGTTTCCTTGCCTGTTGACCATGACCAATCACGGTTCTTATCATCTTCTTTTGGTGGTGGGACTTTTAAGACAGATAACCCGCCTTTATATCCATGTTGACTTAGTGCGTCAAAGTCAATGCCTTTACTCTTGCGATTCACAGGTTTGACTGCATAGAAGTCAAAAAGATTCATATCAAGAAAGAGGACAACTCTTGTTAGAGATTTTCATGGTTGTTTCGACCGGTAAAATAAAAGGGGAACAGGCCAAAAAAACTACTATTGCAAAATTGTAAAAATATTAATTGCTAAACTATACTCGATGCATAACTGTTTCTACAGATTTTAAATTTAGTAAAGAAAGCCTTTCAGGTCAACTCAACCCGACTGATTTCAGCCAACCTGGCCATTTTGCTTTATTCTTTCGCTTTGCAGGTTCAACTGCATATATGCATGCAACTCAAAAGTGTGAAATCAGACACAACCCATTTAATTTGTACGTTTGAAGTGAAAAAATAATAACTAAATGAAACGCGTCAAATGAGCTGAAAGAAGAAGAGTATGTTCTATGAGTAAGATCTCTTAAATGATTTCATTAAGGAGTTTAGTTACTATTGAAATGCTATAATTTGCATAACTGGCACATTGGATGCTTAATGTAAGAAACAAAGAACAAAATGTTTTGGGTCAACCCAAACCAACCAGCCAATAGGTTTTTCTGTAGCCGGTAAAAAAACGGGTTTTACTGTCCATTCCATTTGAGTAGCTAAGTTATCAAAATCAAAGCTAAAACTTCATCATCCAAACAAATCTTTTACTTTGTAAATGACAAAACAAAAGCACAAGCTCCTAAAAACTGTGCTCTAATCACTATGTAGTCAAAGACGCCAAAAGTGCGTGAACTAGCCTAAAATAGCCAAAGCCAGCCTAAATCAGTCTACAACAGTTGGCCTGTCTACACCATGCACAATGAGACTAGGCTCAAGGCTCATCATCTGCACCTTGAGTGCACCTAGCGCCTTTAACTATGTAGGCAAAACACACCTTTAGATTTGGATGAATCACCAGAACTTATTTTGCTCTTTTTTGGAACTTGATCATCATCAGAAGCATCTGTATCAGGGCTTGAAGACGCATTAGATGAAGAATCGTCATCATCACTCCATGGCATAGTTTTTTTCATAATTTATTAGCTCAAGCAATGCTGTAAAAACATAAGGTATTCATATGAAAATAGAGTGAGATCAAAACTCAAAATGTGTAATTATATGCACAGGCCAAAGACCAAATTCTATGCACGAAAACAGCAATACAAAGTCATGAAATGTGAAAACTTCTTTTTTTCCAAGCAGAAAAGCTTTCAATGTATCAATAAATCTTCCAAAATGAGAAGAATATGAGCTGAACAAAAATTCCAAGCAGAAAAGCTTTCAATGTATCAATAAATCTTCCAAAATGAGAAGAATATGAGCTGAAAAAAAACTAACATTTCATATTAAGCAATTGGAATCATTTATTGATATACGTATATCCTTATCTAATTTTATAAAGCTTCTACTCCATGGGCCATGACATAGTAGTGGATTTGGTTATATTTTGATCGATAGTTAAGAAGAATGTTTATGGGTTTCCGTTAGAATATTCTCATCTAAAAGAGCAACTTTTAACAAAAAGAAACTATACTTTTATCTGAATCTAAGAATCAGCATTATTCGCATAAGTGACTTTTCTCAGTGTTGAATTGTTTGACAAAATTGGTTATGCTTTTTAATATTAGGGTGATGATAATAAATAGTTTGGCGAAAGTGGCAGGCTGCAAGAACAAACTACATAAACGGTCTCTTACATTTCCAACATATAATTAGCTGGTGCGGTTTCTGGAAGGCACAATTCAAAGTGCACATATCAGCAATCAGCACCCATATTGTGTGTTTTGAAAGTGATGACGTGATATGAAATCATCAGAATCAAATAATCAGTTGTAATAAAACGATTGGAATATTGCTGTTTGAAGTTGAGATAATCAGATAATCAGTCCTTTTAGTGCTTGAAACTCCCAATATTTTAAGGATTTACATGTAATGAGACGGTAGACCCTTAAATAATCAGAATCACTTTTGTTGTAAACTGATTATTCGATCCCTAAATAATCAGTTCCACTGTCCCAAACCACTAAAAACTGATTATCTATACATTGCAAAACATAATAATCACATAATGACATTCAAAACCCAATGTCAAACACCCCCAACATGGTTTGTTCCCTTATCCAATCATGTTGCAGGGTTACTGACGACAGAAGTATTAACGGAAAATAACAATTCACAAGCATATCTAGGCAAAAATCAATGCAAGACCTCAGATAACTAGAACTGTAGCATCTTTTCTTAATAATGTGTGCATAGCAGCAAAGAGTTGACAAAACAAAGCTGTAATGACCATAACTGAAATTAACATGGAAAAATAGCTAAGAACACTATTTTGTAAGATCGGATTGAATTCAACTCCAAATTTTGAGCCAATTGAAGAAGAATATCTAACTATAATTTAGGGATTTCTTAAGATCGGAGGAATTTCTACAGCGAGAAATTAGGGTTTCGTAAATAGTTATTTTCTGAAACGTAATTCCTACAATAAACCACACACACACAAATAGAATAATAGATAGAGAGAGTACCTCCAGAAATTACGACGGAGAGTTGAGAGACTATCGACGATCCGATTGCAATACGGATATTTGCAGGGCGTCAAAGACTCGTTAATAGGGCCACTATTTGATTGTTTTCCGTTTGTTTACAAGATTTTTTTTAGCGGCACACTATTTTGGATTCTGATTCGAATTCAGCTTAATTCAGATGATAGATGTTATCTGTATTAAGAATTATTGGCGTTTGTTTACAAGATATGAAGCTTAAAAATAAATGAAGCAAATTATATTTTAATAATTTAAAATATTTCTTTTTGTCCGATGCTGATTTATACTATTAATTTTATCACACGTAAAAATATGATAACTAAGTTGGGATTGTTATTGATAATAAAAATAAAAGTTATAAAAATCATTGGTCAAATGAATGATATGTATTACTGTTGGTCAAACTAATTATCGCTTGTCATAAAATAATAAAAAATAAATCGATCGAAAATATGCTAGTAAATAAATAAAATATGTTTTCAGTGTTTGATTTATCTCATGTTATGTGTAAGGCTTGAGAAGGAGTTTCTAGGTAAAAGGATAAAAGTTTTAAAATCTAATCCAACTAGCTATTTGTTTTGTTATTTCAACTTCTCGATGTAATAACTAACTGATTTAAATCCAACTGGAGACGATTCAAAAGTATTTAAACAGACCAATTACATAGTTGGTTTTGATCCGATTTTGTTCAGGTCTTGGTGTTACATTCATACAAACTATTAAATTAAATCTATAACTTTTAAAAGTTAAAAAGCAAAAGTCGGGATCATCAATGTTGTTTTTTTGTGAACATTGAACTTTAAGGGATGTCAAATTTCAATAATAAAGAGCATAAATGTATTTGAATAACGGTTTTAATATAAAGACACCTACTATTATAAATTGACATTTGTGAATACGTTTTGTATAACACTATACAAAGCGTATATGGTCGAATACACTAAAAACGATAAAAATGCAATGAAGGGGGGGAGGGGTAAGAGGGCTATACGTCACATATAGCCTTATTCCACCCCTTATACGATACATATAAACCTATACGAAGCGCATTGTAAAAATTTAAATACAAAATAAATATAACATATTACAAAATATAAATTATTAAAAGAAACTAAATTCAACTTCAACAATATGCAAATAACTTCATCATCATATAACCCGGACGAACCAAACCCGCAACGTACATAACATATAGTAACACATATATATATATATATA